>APFE030293099.1:85122-123876 GCA_000404065.3 Pinus taeda | reverse complement strand
CCCCCCCCCCCTCTCAATATTATTTCCAACAATTGGTATCAAAGCAATTCCTTTTGGTAGAAGCTTGATCACTTGAAGGAGATCCGTGGATCTATGGGAAAGAAGCTTAAGAAGAAAGCACCTAAGAAGAAGAAGACAACTCAGAAGAACTATGACAGTGGGTGTATGGATTGGGGAATATGTGGAAGAAGCACATCAAGTTTAGAATCACTTCAGAATGAAGATGAACAAGATCTATTAGGTATGAATTTGTTATCCTCTGGTGATACATCTATTTATCCTCTTAAAGATGATGAACGTGATAGTGAAACAACTGAATTTGCGCTTATGGATGAACAAGAAAGATATCAAATAGAGGCAGAATTTAAAAGGCTTACAGACAAAATTAGAGATCAACAAGATCTGTTGAACAAGAAGGAATTTTCCTTCAAAGAAGAATCTACCAAACTAAAAGCTCAACTAGAGGAGGGAAATAAGGTAAGAAAGTTATTCAAGGAAAAATGTCAAAAGTTGCAGGATGAAGTGACATCATTAAGGAATGAAGTCAATGAAAGGAGCACAATCATCAAGAAACTCAGAGATCAATCCAGTTATTATGAAAGGCTTGAAGCTACAACCCTCTCACTAAAGGAAGATCTTGAAGAATCAAAGAATCAGAATAAAGGACTACTCCAAGCTATTGAAAAACAAGAGAACAAAGCTTTTGAATTAAGACATCAGTTGGAAGAAGGAAGGAAAGATGAGAAGTAGTATCGTGAAAAGGAAGAGCATCTTCAGATTGAGGTAAATATTCTAAATAATAAATTAGAAGAAAAGGATAAGCTCTTATGATTTCAAGACAATACTAAAATTTTGGATGATATTCTTAGTAGTCAAAGGTCTCCTACTATCAAAATTGGTCTTGGTTTTTATGCATCTGCTGAATATGAATCTAGCTCACAAGTAAAGGCAAGAAACTCTAATGAGAAATCTGAAATGCTCAACAAAGAGATGAGAGGAAAACCCCATCAACATCCAAGGAAAGAAATACTTCAAAGAAAATCTTTTACTCCTCCGATGAATAATGTTGAATGTTATGTATGTCATAATCTTGGACATGTTGCAGCTAGATGTAGAAGAAGAATGGTTCAAGATCATCACACAGAAAGATCATCACATTACTTTTAGGGATATTGTTTTTCTTGCAATATGTTTGGTCACAAATTTATTGATTGCTACAGAAGGAATATGAAACATGTAAGGTGTTATGCATGTAACAAGCTTGGACATATAGCAAAGGAATGTAGGAATAAAGTACGGGCACCATACCAAAAGGAGAAAACTTCATCACGCTTGAAGATATGGAAGAAGAAGGAAGTACAGCCGGAAAGATGTGGCACAGCTCAATATACTCAGACACAGCACAACACAGACATAACAGACTCAAGGGGAGCTAAAAATATAAAACTGCAGTGTTTTGAATCTCATACGCAAGTTCCATAAATAGAAGTCGCGTATATACGCGAGTTGGCCACTGCGCAGTCGTGAATATGTCAGTCTGAGGAAAAGCAGTAGGGATAGGGCTCAGGAAAAAGGGTCTGATAGGATGCAGTCCATTTTCTCTATTTAAAAATGGTTACAATCTGCTGATGATGTGAGGAAATGTCTTGATACTTGTATGATGTTTAGAAGTGTTTTTTATCCTAACTTGATGATGATAATGCCTTGATACTTCCTGCTGATATATGCATGATCAGATCTGATAGTAAATAAGATGGCACAGGTTCAGGGGGAGCAGATAATCTTCTAATGCTGCATTGTTGGCATTATGGTTAGTAGTCCTTGGTGATGATGCTTATATGGCTAAGTGATATATCTTGCTATGGTTATGAGTTGTCCATGGCAAAATCTCATATGTTTCTTGGGGTTACATAGTTGATGTTCAGATCAGATTTGCGGTTGATTCTCAGATAATGCATATATGGTGCTTACATGGTGATATTCATAAGGATAAAGTGAAGTACAAAGCTTGTATACACATCTTCATTACTTGATGATGAGTCTATCATATGTTGTTATCATCATATGCATAAAGATCATATAATATAGTTGATGCAAGTCTCCTATAGTTCTTGGCTCTCATGTGGATGAGGATTGCTGCGGTTGATGATCTTGAGCTAAAGATACATAGTACTATATACAGTATGTTGGATACATGAATGATTACTTAAAATTGCATTGTTGGAGACATGATGATGATAAAATGATAGATTGATACTTACATATGTTGATTGATACAAATGTCCCTGAATGATGATACATGGATGATATATAAGATCATGCAGATCTTGATGTTGATGAGATGGCTATGATGTCTTTCAAGAGGATGAGTTGATATCTATATGTAGACATACCTTGCTACAGGACATTTATAGGTTGCTGATCTGGAAATGGTTGTACGTGAGTTTTATGAAGAACATCCGCGTATATACGCAGGTTTATGTGGATGTAGTCGCGTATATGGTTTTTTTGAAGGAAATCAGTGGGGACAGACTCTTGTTGAAGGAAGTCTGATATGCGTCTGACAGAGACCATCTGAAACAGGTTCAGAGGGAGCAGATAAACTTCTGATAATGCATTGTTGGCGTTATCTTAGAAGCTTTTGGTTCAAGTACTCAGCTGTTGTTGATTTGAAGTAGAACAAATGCAGAGGGAGAACAGAAGGAGAACATGGTTGCTAATCTGAATAGTGATTGACAGATGCTGCTAATATTAGTTATTAATAACTTTCATAGTCTTGCTCTAGATATTTCGTCTCTATGTCATATATGTCTTTTGTTATCAAGGTCATGTAACGACCTATTTTGGTTTCCCCACTATGCCTGGGATGAATGATGTAATGTACTTGTTTATATGGTTAAACTTCTGGTGTAAGCCCACTTGGATGGGTGGATGAGTCATATTTGTATATCCTCACTTGGTTGAGAGATGGATGTATGTATGAGTCTTTGGTGATAGGAAGGTCATTTAAATAGAGTCATTGTTCTTCTTGTAGAACATCTTTTTGCAGATCTTGCCTACAGTCAGGGGGAGCATGAACAACACACTTCAGCAGTGTAGAGATCAGCATGTACTTAGGGGGAGCATGGACAGATTGGTACACCTTGGCATATACAAAGGGGGAGGCTCATTCAGAAATTCCAGCAGGCACTCAGGGGGAGTATGGACAGCAAAGGGAAGAGAATATCTTGGTCCATCCTTTGCCCTTGATCTCAAAGGGGGAGAGTGATTTGGTATTGTTGCCATCAAGTCCAAAGGGGGAGATTGTTGGCATTATGATGCATGTGTTGTACTTGATGGCAACCAACTCGTAGAAGATCAACTCACTTATATATATCTAGATGAATCTACGGAAGAGATATCAGATGTGACAGAATGCATGGGATGCCGAACAACTCAAAGGAATCAGACGACAATTCTTAGTATGACAAGTTAGCTTTGCCATCAAGTCCCAAGGGGGAGATTGTTGGCGTTATGATACATATGTTGTACTTGATAGCAACTCACTCATCTCAAATGATAAATTATAGTGCAGAGAAAATTTCACGCACTTTCATGAAGAGAAAAGTTCCTTTCATGCAGAGAAAAGTTCACGCACTTTCATGCAGAGAAACGTTCCTTTCATACAGAGAAAAGTTCACACACTTTCAAGCAGAGAAAAGTTCCTTTCATGCAGAGAAAAGTTCACGCACTTTCATGAAGAAAAAAGTTCCTTTCATCCAAAGAAAAGTTCACGCACTTTCATGCAGAGAAAAGTTCCTTTCATGCAGAGAAAAGTTCATGCACTTTCATGCATAGAAACGTTCATGCACTTTCATGTAGAGAAAAGCATACCCACATGGGAAATCTTATGGTTGGTTCATGGTATTAGTCCGACAGTTTTTGATCCTATGGTTTTGGTCTGTGGTATTGCATCTAAAAGAGTTGAACCCAAGTATTGGGTCCGTGGTATTGTTTTGTTATGGTTTTGGACCATGGTATCGAGTAAGGCCTAAGACTATAAAAGGAGAAGAAGATCATTAGGCAAAGGCATGGAAAAAGACTTGAATATCTGATGTAGTATGAGATCCAGTATGCAGGATATGGGTTATGATGCATTGCTTGATCTGAGCTAAGGAGGGATCTCACAGGTTGATGGAGAACAAGATCTAAGGATAGATCAGGATCAAATGGTTTGAAATGAATCATCCTTATATGGTTTGATCATGGATAGACTAGATCTGAATTATTGATGCATGTTTTATTGTATGCATTTTATGATCTAGGTATGACTGATGTCTGAAACAACCGCAAAGTCATGATTGAATATGTATAGATCTGTACGTGGGTTGGCTTTTGCGAAAGCGCATATATATGCAGGTTTGATTCATTGTAGTAGCGTATACATAATGAAGTAAGATGTTTGAAGTTGCAGTTGGGTTTGATTGTTATTGCAGAGTTCTGTAGTCTGCTCTATGTTCTGGTGGCTGTGTTGTTGACATGGTTTCAATGTTTCAGTGATTCAGAAATTGATGATGCTAGTATTGATTGTGATGCTAGTATTGATTGTTTTGTGCTTCAATGATATTGATGGGTCCAGTATGAAAATTGGTTGAAACGTGGCCTTCAGATTATAGCGTTGTGCTTCAAGAGTATCCAGTTTGAAAATGTATGAAACGTGGTACCTGGAGGAAGAAAGAGAAGGTTGTTGCCTTCTGTAGGTCGGCACCTACATGCTAATATCTTAGCTAGTACAAGAGCTACGGGGGTTGTAGCTCCCTTCCAGGAGAATCTGGAGAACAAGAGAAGGTTGTAGCCTTCTGCAGGTAGAAGCATGCATACTGGTATAAGACTGCACTGGTACAAAACTATTGTAAAAGAAGTTTCTTATTAAAAGAGGATAGAGACGACTTGCAGCAGGTGGTTTTCACCCACATTGGATTTCCACCTTATATCATGGTGTTCATGTGTGCTTCTTGTGTATGATGATCTGTTCTATTTTACTGCACCTGCTTACTATACATATGGTTGAAGAAGTTCTGATGCAATAACTAAAGATCAACATTTAATGGATTAATTGAATCATAAGTATTCTAGATATACACTAGTTACATTAGACACAATTGCGTTGAAGTAGTGTATATGTATCTAAGTATGGAAATGAAAAAGTTTTATTGATTTGATAATACTGATTCTCCCCCCCCCACCCCCCTCTCAATATTATTTCCAACAAATCCATCATCTTAGTGAGAAAAAGGAATCCACCATTGGAGAGTCTTCATTCTACTTTGAGAGAGAGGATAAGCTTGCAAAGAGATTGAGGAAAATAACCCACCTTGCTGAGGATGTTTTAGCACCATAGCTCAAAGAATTCTCCTCAAGTGTCTCAAATTCATCTATTTTATTCAACCTCTACTACCATAAATCAATAAAGGGAGCTTTTTCCATTATTTTATTGACTTGTTTGCTCCATTGAGCATTGTTTGTGTATTTACATATTTGTTTTAGTTTATTTTTATCTATGCATTTCTTCCTCTATTTAAAATGATGTGTTTATCTAAACCTACTAACAACAACAATTATGCTTGTGATCCTTTGCGGGGAACAATGAAATGTTAAGGAGGTGTCTTTTGGTACACCATTTCAACAAAAACACTACCACACTCGGCTATGGATGTTCCATCCTCACAGTAAAACCTCAATTGAGACAAGTGATACAGAGGCTCGTCGAGGATTGGAAATTGTAAAATGGATAAATTAGAGAAACACCATGGGAGTATGATTTGAGAATGATCCATTAAAGATAAGAGATTCAAAACAGACTCAATGGGAACAAATTTTCGTTTAGCCCTCCTTCTAGCGCCATTTGTTGACGATGTTGGAGATCTGTCAACCAAGAGGGTATCCCCAATGTGAAGTCCCAATTAGACCTCACATTGTTTGAAATAGGATCCGTGTCCAGAGTATTAGCCTGGTTGCCATATATTATTATAGATTTTTCTAGGATTTAGCTATCAGCAGGAGAGAGAAGTGTGTATGTGCCTTTGCGAAAATAAAGTAAGTGTGCCTAGTCAATGTTTGGTTGTAGGTGTATCAAGGTTCTTTTACTACAGAGGGAGGAAAGGCGATCCACTACTAGAGAGGTAATAATATCACCCTGGTAGAGGTGCACACAAGTGAAAAGTGAATTAAATAACATCAAGCAGAATATTCCACATATATGTGACTATTGTTACAACCATTAGAACACACTTTTCAATTAGATAAGCACTAAAATAACTAAAATAGTTCAACAACTTTATTACATGTGAAAGAAAACATGAATCATAACCATTCACGGAATGGTCTTATAAATATTCAAAATACATGCATGAAAATGAGTTGGCCATCAGGTTTCAAGTATTAAGTAAAATTCCCAAGATACATGAATAAAACGAACATGAATAGCTCCAATAGTGGAGCATTGAAGTCCTGACTTACTCCCCAAAAGTACTAATTCTATCTCTCTAATTCCTTATGGGAGAATCCAAGGTGAAAAGTCCCCTTACATGAGATATGAGGGTGCATATATAACAAATGGGGTGACCATTCACCTCTCTTGTGACTCTTGGACTACCCTCATGACTATTCGACTTCTCTATGAATTTTCAACTCTTACATGGCTCTTCATATTCTATACATAACTCTTGGACTTCCACTTTAGATTACATTTTTTATTTTTCTTATGATATTTATAAGATTACATCTGCAAGAGATGTGGAAATACACATAGACACACATGACAATTTGGTGACACTTGCATAGGTCACAACTTGACAATGACAATATGGACTTCATGATAAGGTGGTAGTGCCAAGTTGTTCCTCTTATTTCTTTGTCTTCAATAAGAGATGTATCCAACACTTTGTATTCATGAGATATATGCTTTTTTCTTCATATCTTCCCTCCAAAGGGTTGTGAATCATATGGAGTCTTCATGCGGTCCTAATCTTTGGTCTTTTGTTGTAATCTAATGTTCCTTTATCTTCTCGTCTGATGATCATCTTATCTCCCCAACTTCTCAGGTGTCTTCTAGCATGGTCTCCTTCTCCATATCCTTCATCATAATCTTATCATGACATAATAAAATACCTGTGGCTGAAATCTACTCATAACAAGATGAAATCAGTATGATAAACCCATAGTCTAATATGCTTCATGAAATCACTTGTCATGGATGGAACTAGTGACTGGTTTAGTCTCTAACTTAGGGATTGCACAGTTCTAGAGGCCAAGGTCTACGACTAAGGCATGAGATAGTGCAATATGCAGTTCAAGATGGTCAAGGTCAAAGGATTATGCAGTTGATGGACTCAAGAGCTCAGGCTGGAGGCTTGAGCTTTAAGACTATGCAATGTGCGGTTCTCGATGCCTAGACAAAGGAACTATGCAGTTGAGGGGCTCAATGGCTCAATATGTAGGTTTGAGGATTGAGACTGTACAATGTGTGGTTCTAAAATCTTGGGCTAAGTGATTGTGTAGTTGAGAAACTTAAGAGGTCAAGTTTGAGCCTAGAAGTTTCCCAATGCGTAGTTCAAACAAGAGAAAAAACTGGGATATTACACAATTGAGGGGTTCAAGGCCTTAAGCTTGAGGCTTGAAGCTTGAAGTTTCGTAATTTGTAGTTCTGGAGGGACAGAGGCTAGGTGATTGTGTAGTTGCATAGTTAAAGAGCTCAAGGTTGAGGCTTGATTCTTGAGACTGTGCAATGCACAGAGAAGGTTGGTTAGAGGCAAGGATTGCGCAATTATAGAGCTCAAGGGTAGGGCTTGAGCATTGAGATTGCACAGTGCACAATTTTGGGAGGCAGAAACTACACATTTCATAGTTCCAATAGGCACGAATTCTACTTGAGGATTGGTACTCACAATGCAAAGTCCAAGAGCATTGAATGAGGTTTGATCTAGGTCATTGGATGGTTGCGAAGTGGTGCCCATGAGAGGCCCAGTCAGGGAGTTTTCCCAGTTTTGACTAAGTGTTGGATCAGTGAGAGAAATTTGAACAAAAGCAAGACTTTAACATGATCACACACTTATTTCTCTTAAATAAACAACATGGAAAACTTAGAACTCATGAACAACATTTTTTCCTCAATGCGACAACTCACTCCAAGTGCAACACTAAAGATATACTTTGCAACAATAGTGACAACACTTGTGTGATAGGGATTAGAACTTTAGAAATGAGTATGATACATGTTGACATGATAAGGACAATTGATTAACACAAATATTAATCTTTGAAACAACTAGAACTAGATTTTCTACAATATGCGACACTTAACATGCTAAAATCTGACACTTGTGATATGGAGAGAAAAGTGCGAACGATACTTGTGATAGGAAGAAGAAGATGAAAATAACACATGCTAGAGCCAATATAACATGAAAATGACACTAATTAAGATGAAATCAAGTGAAGGAGATAATCAAAAACATGAAAGCGACACTTGTAAAAGTGAAGACACGCAAAAGCAACATTTTGGAAAACTCACTAAAACTACAGTACAATCACAATCAAAAGTGAGATACTACCAATGAAAGCATGCAATGACTGTCGAGATGGATTGATCATCACACAAGAACAATATTGTTAGAAAGTGATATGCCTATACAAGCTTGTGTAAAATAATGTGCTGATGAACTTGTTCTAGGCTGAGCATGTGTGAGCAGGTGATTTTGAAACTTACAATTAAGGAAGGGATCTCAGAGACTTAAAAAAAATTGGCCAACAAAGAAGTGACTACAGAGAAACAGATCGCAAGATCTAGGTAGGCTCCAAAATTAAAGTGTAGGCAAAATTTTGGAGGGTGTTTTTCACAACGACAATAAGAACATAACAAGTAAAGAGAACTATGAAGAATGAAGGTTGATGTAGAAAAGGATGAGAAAACAACTGATATTACTTTTTCTCAAAATGACAAAGAAATAGTGGAGCCAAAGGAAAATATTGTTAAATCCTTAGTACTTCAAATACCTCCTCATACTTCAATTACTCTTATTTCAAATAATATTCCTTTGGCTTCTTTTCTATTTAAACCTGCTTGAACTTGAAATAGTATCTGTCACTATTCCTTCCTTAAGAAAATATTACTTTACTTCTAAGACTAAGTCAGTTGTAAGGAATACTAAGAAAATAAATTTTGATTCTCTTGAAACTGTTTCTCAATATAGTTGGCAAGATTTAGATGGTGTTAAGGAGAAAGTGAAGGAATCTTCACAAGCCATGGGTGCTTTGTGAATTATAATCAATATCATTTCAATGAGATTATAAAAATATTATTACAATAGTTTACAAAAGATTAAAGAATTAGAAAAGAAATTAGAGAAGGGAAAGGTATTTAATGAAGAAAACTGGCAAATTTAATCTACAACTCTTGTCCATTGATTTGCAGTTGAAAGAGAAATTCAACAAAATCAATTCCAAAAAGAATTGAGAGACTTAGAATTAAAACATCCCCAACATATTCAAGAATTTAGAAAATCTCATGAAGATCAAAGTCAAATATTGAAAGAAGAGGTTGAAATTAATACCAAAATCATGACTACAACTTTTAAAGAACAAGTTGATTCTCTTCAATCTCAAATCAGTTAAAGATGTGGAGAAACGAAATTTTTTTAAGTTTTCATAGAACAAGCATTACAAATTAGCCTAATATTAAGAAAATATCAATCCATGTTCTACAATAAAAAGAATAAAATATCAAGATTTTATCAAAAAATTTAAACCTTACTGAAAGGATTTATTCCCTAGTGGAAGAAGGTAAATATATCAAGGTAAGATTTTTTCTATTCTCGAGCGAGAAAAAGAATTATAATCAGAAGTAATTCCAAAAGTTTCCAAGAAATGACAACAATCTTATGCATGCATCCTTCATCTATAGAGAGACAGAAGCCAAAGAAATCAAGGAATGGTCCAAGAAATCCATTGAATAATGTTTATCAATATGGGAAAAGGGAACTGATTTCATTGAGGAATTTGATCTTCCATGTTCTAAACCATTAAAATAAGTTCTTCTAGGAGAACTTAAATAACCACCAAAACACATCATTGATAGAGACCAAAGAGAGATAGGAGAAATCAAGATATGAACACAACAAACTTTCCAAAAGTTTTTGTAGTTTCCTTTCTAACAAATCAAAAATATTTCTAAATTTGGTATCATATATCAGGAAAGGAAGAAAATAATCCAGCATTTAATTTCAACCTATCAGGTTAGCACAAGTCAGTTTCATCTTATTCATTTCTCACTTGTTTCTCAGATATATTTAGAATGGGTTAGTCACATTCAAACCAATGCACCACATCTACTCAACGTGGATGATAGAGACTCTGAAGATGAGGAAGAAAGTTGAAACAACTTGCCATTTTTTGAGGAAAGAATCAATTGAGAAGGATAAAACCTTTATTTTTAGAATTGTTTCTTTATTAGAGAAAATATTTAGGACTTTATCGTTCTAATTTGTTAACCATACTTATCTTATTTTTGAAGTATTTATATGACCTCTTATGTTGGAGTAATGATCGAGAATTTGTGAAAGCTCAGAACTTGTATTTTTGAATCAACTTTTGAAGTGACAACTTTTTTGAAGACCAATTTCAGAATCAAATGTGCTTTTGAGCTATGCGATTAATGTTTGGTCATCTTTTTAACGATTTAATGGATGCCTCTGGTATTTATCTTTAACTTTTACATATCTATTTTTGAATGAATATTTGATTATTTTGCTTAACGTTTCTTAGGATCTATTGCAATTTATATCGATTATCAATAGAAATTTATGAATTGTTTTCTTTTTTATATTTTTGTTTGATGGTTGAAATCTAATATTCAAAAGGTAGAATATAAGTTATAAGAAAAAAAATAAAATTGAAAAATAAGGAAAACATGATAAACATTTTTTTGGGCCTTTTTTTATAAAATCTCTTTCAAAATCATCTTGTGTGGCTAGCTGAACCCACATTCCAACTATATTTAGACACACATGATATTTATTTTCATTTATTATGTTTTGAATGAATCCCCTACCCCCCACGCTAGTTGTTGTTCAAATCGACTTCGTCCAACCTTTATATTTTTGTAGATAACTATAAATATTTAAATATGTCATATATTTTCCTTATTTTAAAGTTTGTTTTTTATTATCTCTTTCACTTTTAAGTTTAGTTTAGTTTAGGAGAAGAAATCAAGCCTTAGTTCTACAGAGTATACAACCATATCAAAGAAAAGGGATTTGATTGGGACCCCAATCGGGCCAATACTCGACTCAATGTAGCTGGAAATTTTTCCCACTATCAACAACCAACTCCCCAAGACCAACTTGTGATTAGGCTAAAGGCATAAGTTATTACCTCTTCAAACTGCTCCATTGAGTTTCTCCAAATGTCAAAACTAACTTCAACTAAGACCTTACCACCAAGGTTATTTGCAAATTTTGACTTTTAGGCTCTTGATCGTTTACTAGAAATAACTTATCATCTAGGAGGTAATTTAGACTTCCATATACCACTCGAAATCTCTTTCAGATCTCCATTCATTTTAGTGTCTCCCAAGAACACTTGATTTGATCTACTAGATTGAAAATGGCTTCAACTTCTCTGCACCTTGACCATTCTTCTCAACCACTTGTTCCTTTGCCATACTCTAATTTTCCTTTGCCATCATATTTTTCACCTTTTCCACCAAGGACATCATATTTCTAACATTATCCCCCTTTGTCACTTGTGGCAACAACATAAAAAACAAACAAAAAAGAAACAACCAAGCAAAAGTAAATTCTATGTCTCTTTCTTCTCCTCCTTTGAATGTTCCCCCCCATGATGCAATTCTCCTTAGGTGTAATTATCCTTTAGTGTACTTTTTCTCTGATGTACTTCTCCTTTTGTGGTGCTACTTCTCCCCCTTTCTTTTGTTTGGGGTACTTCTCCCCCTTAATATGATTTTTATTTGAGGTACTTCTTTGCCTTTTACATCAATGGAAAATAACTAATGTGCTCCTCCTGTAACTAATATCCCATTTTCTTTATGATCTTAAGGACCTAGAAGCTTTCATTTGATATGTTGAGTGCTTGTTGGTTTCCTTCCTTCCTCTTAAGGAATATCTAGTGGAGGAAGTCAAGAGGAACTACTCCCAACATTTGGCTTAAATACTCAAACTAGTCTCTTAGGAGAGGTTTGGTGAATATATCATCTAGCTTGTATTTTTTAAGTATATACTCTAACTTGACAATCTTATTTGCAACTTGCTCTCTTAAGAAATGGTACTTGATTGGAATATACTTTGACTTTGAATGAAAACCAATGTTCTTAAACATGTTTATTGCACTTGTATTATCATATATGAATAGAATAGGTTGATAATATAATACTTGTACATCTTGTAAATTATGGTTCATCCATAAGAGGTTAGTGCAACAAGAATCTATTGCTATATATTTTTCTTTAGTAGTAGAGAGAGAGATTGATGATTTCTTCTTGCTTAACCATGAAACTAGACATTCACCAAGAAATAAAGCACCACCACTAGTGATCTTTCAATCATCCACATCAACTTCACAATCAACATCAATAAACACAATTAGCGAACAACCTTTACCTCGAGGGAACCAAAGTCCATAACCCATTGTGGTTCTAAGATATCTGAGGGTCCTCTTTACTGCTATAATGTGGATTTGCATGAGGGTTTCTTGAAATATTTCAACAATACCAATTGCCTACATGATTTTTGGTTTTGAGGCTATCAAATATAGGAGGCTACCAATTATAGATCTGTATAAATTATGATCCACCTATGGTGATTCATCAGTCTTGATAAGCTTCCATAATGTAACCATTGGAGTTCTTATTGTCGAGCAGTAAACAGGGTGTTTTTCACCTCTATTTACCCTACATTAATTATCAATCCAGGTATGATTTGTTATCTCAAAGAGTGTAATTAGTTTGAGGCAGTCATTTGTCAAGAGTAATGCTAGTAGTATAGTGCTTTTACAAAAGTAAATAAATGCTAGAAACAAACTCTAAATGTAATGGAAAGAAATGGAAATGCTTTGTAACTAAATCATTCATTTGAGAAACTATGGCACTTCATCAATCAAGGGTGTAGTAATGATAACTCTTTCCTTTGTAAACTATTGCAACTGAAAAGTGATCAAAGAGAAGATCTTCAATCTGGGAATTTGACAGCAATAGTCAATGTTCACTACAATTTCAAATCGTTCTGTTTACACCAAAGAAATTACTTGAAATGATAATTCAATTAACAGGAAAGGGAACAACAACTAATCTACTTGAAAAGATTGAACAACAAGGCTTTACAGAAATGAATGAAGCAGCAATAGTAATCTAAAGGAATTAAGCAGCAACTGTTAACTCAGAAATGATTTGAACAACAAACCAGAAATGGAACAACAAACTAAAATAAGTCTTATGAAATATTGAACAACAACTTGAATCAAATGTAAATGCACGACAAACTAAATTGAATATTAACACTCAACGAATCTGCAATGATAGAAGCAGTAGTCTGGGTTTTGGCATAACAAGTATTAATCACGGTTATGAATGAATGATAATTGCGGTTACAATGGATCGACAATCCAAATGAACAAAAATCACACTTAGAGGTAAACTGTAGCTAAATAGACAATAATACCGATCTGTAAATACACAACACTGTTACTTTGTAAATGAACAGTAATGTTAATCCGTAAAGGACTAGCAATGTTACACAATAATGCCAATCTATAAGGGAACAACAATGTGATACGATTTTAGAATGAACAACATAACATTCCAGTTATAGAAGATAACCTTACTATTCAAATATGAATGAAATATAATAGAGCCAATACACGAAATAATAAGGAACAACAGAATACTGAATGAAGCAAGTAAAAGAAATCAAACCACGCACGACTTCGAATTGGAAAATAATGGTACAGAAAGCAAGTGATCCACTAGGGCCAGGTCCTTAGCCTCCAGGGACGCACTGCTGTGATTACTCCAGAATCAAATACGGAACAACAACAAAATTTATATATTAATCATGGAAACAGAATTACAGTAATCACTCTTTAGAGAGAGTCAATGATCAAAGTTTTGTTTACAACAGTAAATTCTATAAAACAATAATAACATGCCCCTTGGGCTAGTAGTGCTGTCCCTTTCTATAGTGACCATGTGGAAATACCCAAGATACAGATATTCTTAAGGTAGTGATCCCTCAGGATCAAAGGATCCTGAGGGATTCGCCATATCGTTATCCTCCAGTTAACTCTTCATTCTCTTGCGCTGATTTGGTATTTCTTCTCCCTTTTCCTAGCTTATGCACTCTGATCTAGATTGCGTCGTTTGGATGTGGTTCCCTATCAAAGGGACAACAATCGGTTTTGCTTTGTCTTTTCCTTTGAGATGGCGATCTTCCGTTTTCTTCATTTTCTGTATAAAAAGGTAATAATTTGTTAATTTAGGTTACTTACAAATATCTTAAACTTTATCATAATCCTTCATCATATGCCTATTTCATAATGTAAAGAAGTTATGAATTAACGGAAAATATAATGAAAGAAATGGTAATTAAATACCTTCTCTAATGCTCAACACACTCCCTTGCTTACCCTTTTTCATGCCCTCATGAAAACATTATAATTGACATGCAAGGTAGTTAGGTAATAGCTGGAGAAGGGTTCTTACTCAGTGGTCTACAACCATGATTCCTAGCTAAGAATTCAAAAATATGCCATGTCTAACCTTTAGGCAATTCATATAAGGCTCTATATCCTGGTGTGGGATACCAAATCACTGGACTTCGGAACCTACAGCCTACAGGCCTTTTCTCAAAATGAGGTCACCATAGATACCCAAGCAGTTAGCAGCTAGCTTAAAGTTCTCATAATTGAATGGTTCTTTGTTTTGGATATTCTGATTAGAAGTCTGGTATCAGAATTTGGCTGCTGCTATGGCAAGGTCTTTGATGGTAAAGAAGTATTCTACCCCTTGCCGGATGACTGCTATGTGAATAGGGCCCAATGTCTGGATCACACCCTGCGTTCTCATTAGGCTCCTATGTTTATTCCATAATTTCAATGGGTCTCTAGGTTCACCCCTCACGCATAGATCTAATCCATTCTCCTGTCTTTGAAATACATTATAGGCTTTAAGCCACTTTATCTTATTAACACCAAAAGAAATAAATCCCTGAAGTTGGACATCTCCCAAAAAAGGGCTAGGGTTCTATTCTGTTTCTCCATCTAACACAAGATTATGCAAATAAAATTCACATAACAACTACTGAACTTTCACCCCATAGTGCTTACAATAGTTTATGAAATCATCAATGGTTTTTATCTCTATAGGTACTCCTGCCTTGACAACTTTAATTTTCAATTGTAAATATCATTCCATCAAGAACAAAGCATAGTTTCTGGCAGGTGCCCTACACACTATAACATCAGTATACAAAGAACATAAGGTATCCATTTGATTTATGACTGTGTCTAGTCTATGGGTTACCTTTTTGACTCTTTCTTCTGCCTTCTCCCATCCTTCAAAGGCTTGGCTTTCCAATGCATTGATGTTCTTTAGCTACTATTGTAACTTCTGGTATTTTTCTTGAGGAATAGTTTCCTCTGTGAGTTTCTCTATTGTTTGTTGGGCTTGTGCCAAATCTTTTTGCAGAGTTACTATCCTCGGTTCATTATCCGACATGAAAGGCTGGACATCTACTTGGACCTCCTTATTGCGAAATCTAGTCCTTATGGTTTGAGTTTCCTTCTCACTAGAGGACAGTGCCTCTGTATGGATTTCCTTATCACAGGCTGGTGCATTGTCTGTTTGTACTTCTACATTTGCAATAGCCAGATGTTGTTCCTTTCGATTTTGAATAATAGGTTGGACTTGAGTCCTCTTGGTCTTTTTCTTATGGGGTTTTTCCTGGGTGGTTGCATGCTTTGCCACAGAGATTCCTTTTTATTTCTTCCCCATTTTCAAGACTCTTATTTGTTGTCGAAATTGCTTAATTGCGTTAAGCAATCTCTGTTGTTCCCTTCGCAATTTGTTAATTTCTTTTGTTTTCTTGGAAGGAACAGTCATTTGTTTTCTCAGGCCTGGGCTTTGTACATCAGGCAGTGCATCTTTGTCTCGACCAATTTCCATGTTTCCTTCTAGGAACACTTCTTCAGTATTCTGTTGATTAAGTTTCTCAGGGGTAGAAACCCTAGTTTGTTCTGTTGTCTCCTTGGCAGCTTCTTCTTCTACCTCTTCTTCATCATGCAGTTCTTTAGGTGTATTCTGACTAGGAACAGATTGTTCCTATTCCTCATCCTTGTCACTCCTCTCCCCAGATACACTCTTACCATGAGTAGAGTGATTCTCTTCTTCTTTCTCCTCGTCACACATTTCCTCGAATGCACTTTTATCATGAGTAGAGTGCTCCTGCGGTTCTTCTTCAGTATGGGGGTTGAGTGGGCTGTGAGGTTGGACATACTCACCCATATTGGCCAAAATCTAGGTCAATTCATCTTCTTGTAGAGGGTTCTGCAGTGGACTTTCACTGCACTGCTTTGTTTCCTCCCCTTCTTCTTGACTGAATTGCTCCATCTCCTCTTCCAATTCTTCTTCGTCATTTTCCTCCAATTCTTTTTCGTTATCCCCACCTTCCAGTTGTGGGGGTTGCTCATCTTCTGGGTCCTGTATTTCCACAAGCTGACTAATGTTTCCCTAGGAAGTTCCCAGCATTCCTCTGCTCCTTGCCAATCTAACAGATTGTCTTCGTTTTAATGGTCTGCTCAATGTGCTAGCAATTTGTTTTCGTTTTGGGGCTCGCAAAACCAGTCCCCATCAATCGAGAAAATCAATTCTTCCCAACTACTCTACTATTGGTCAAGACTATAACTAACTATCAGTTGAATTAACCCATGGTGGCTTACTACTAACTCTATATAGCAAGGTTTCCTCATGCTTTGGGCAACATCATGTAATAAAAAATTTAAAAATGTGCAAATTGGTAGCACATTTTTGCTTTAACATGGCTAAAAGTTTGAGATGGCGTGGTCTTACCACATCCTTTCTACCATCGTAAGTGATGTAGCTTTGCATAACTCTCACCAATTCTACCCATGGCTCACCCGGGGTTGCTGGCAGGACTCCTTTCCCTTTTATAGTAAGGTTCTGCCCTTCATCCTGGAAGATGGTTATGGAATCTCGCAGTCTCACCTTTTTCAAATTCCACACTAATCCAACGGCTGGCAGTCCTGAAAATTTAGCAATTATGTTGTCTATGACTGCTATTTGTCTCCCTCTCACCATGGAATAATTTCTTGCAACTTCTGCAGAAACTCAATTGCCACTGTCTCGTTGGATTGTTGTAGATGGTTAAGGTAAGCTATCCATCCTGCCCTCGCTAGGATTTCTCGTATAGCGTCAAAGACCATTGGCACCTGTGGCTCACTATGAATTGATCTTCCTCCCATATTATTCACGCTTAGCACACTGTAAAAACACAGAGACGACAATGGAATAGCAGGATATTCAAATTTTTAGCTCACTGTTAATAAAACACAAAGAAGATGATGGAACAACAAGTTCTTCAAATGTCTAACTTACTGTTAAGTTTTGCAGAGAAAAACACAAAAATGGCATCGGAATAGCAAACCATTTATATTCGGAAACAAAATACTGTTAGGCTTGCTATTCCCGAGTCATAATTCCTCCGAATAATGAGCTGACACATATGCCAGTGAATTATGGAGATCACTCACACCCCCTTGTAATGTGATAGGCCATCCTCAACCATCAAATGAAGGAGCAGCATGCTGAACTACAATCTTACATAGGAATGAAGGAACAATGTATAGATATATGAAATGTTTACAAAAATGAATGGATAATTGAAATTGAGGCGTATGATAGAATCGCTAATAAATATGGAAATGCCATGATATGATGCGAGAAGTGGAGGATAGGACAACTGTAGTGAATAAAAGTTCTTATGTGGTCATTATCGACTTTTACCGTCATGATTGATTTGTAAATGATTTTCATGTATCAAAGGTTCGAGAGGGTTATATACATAATCTCATTTGAAATCAATATAAATATATAAGAAGAAGGGTTTTATAATGACTATTGGTGTATAAGAAATATGACTTCAATACCATCAATAGAGCTTTGTTTCCCACAGGTGTCCATAACCTTGACAGAGTTGCTTATTTCACCCTTGGAACCATAATCCTTTGTGTATTCCTAGGAAAGTGATGTGCAATGTCAAAATGGAGACCATTGTGCTAGCTTGGTAACCAGATGAATCACAATGCCATTCATCAAGAAGGAGTGAAAGGTGGGTAGGCTGGCTCATGATGAGACCTCCTGTTCCAAGAACTTTTGTATTTTTCTGATGCGCCTCTTGGATCATATCCCTGGTGTGGTGGCCATAGTGGGAATGCCACTTCACTTTCTTCCTTATGATCATGGTAGGTTGGCTCTTGATGAGACCCCCTATCCTTCATCTGGCAAATCATGTTAGTAATCATATAGATATTCATTTTTTCTTTTCCTTTTTTCTTCTTTATATAGCACTTTTCCTATTTGTATATAGAGGGTGGCTCAACACTCCTTAAGAGTAGGGATGGTGGAAGAAGTCTAAACATCTCAATAGAGAAAAAATGTGCCCTTATTCTTATTCAATAATAATGATCAAAGAGAATTATGGGGATTTAGAAAGAACCATCATGATAAAAAAATAATCAATCATATTGGTATTAGTGAAATGATGACAATAAGGTGATATAAATAGTTGTGTCCTTTCCTCTTTTCTCTTATCAATTCAAAGCAATTTCTTCAAAAATAACGATTTTTCTTTGATTTTCTAATTTCAGTATCCTCTAGTTTTTATATTCTTGCATAAATGTATAGTTGTGCCTTAAATGACCATCACTCACAAAAAAACCCTAAATGGTAAAACATACATACACACGAAAAAGAAGGAAAATTCACTCTTAGAGTGTTGTTCTCAAGGTGGAACAACTATTTCTTTAAAGGGAGAGCAAAGGAATATTTGCACACAAAAACCGCAAGCAAAAAGGAAAAAAAACATGCTCGAAGTTGTTGTTCCTTGAGAGGAACAGTAGCTGTTCCTTAATCAAAACAGCAAAATAAAACAAGCGCAAACAAAAGGTACGGAAATGTTGTTCCTTTGGAAAGGAACAACATAAAAATGAAATCGTTGTTCCTTCAGAAAGGAACAACAGAAAAATAAAAGTGTTGTTCGTTCGAAAAGGAATAGCAAAAAACAAAAGCATTGTTCCTTAGGAAAGGAATAGCAGAAAAACAAAAGTGTTGCTCCTTCGGAAAGGAATAGCAGAAAATGAAAGTGTTGTTCCTCCAAAAAGGAACAACAAAACTTCGAATGTGTTGTTCCTTCAGAAAGGAATAGCAAAAACGCAGAAATGTTGTTCCTTCGGAAAGGAAAAACAAAACGTGAAAGTGTTGTTCCTTCGGAAAGGAACAACAAAAGGCGAAGATGTTATTCCTTTGGAAAGGAATAGAGAAATGCAAAAAGTGTTGTTCCTTCAAAAAGGAATAGCAAATGGAAAAAATGATGTTCCTTTGGAAAGGAACAACTAAATGAAGAAGTGTTGTTCCTTCGAAAAGGCACAAAAAAATACGGAAATGTTGTTCCTTCAGAAAGGAACAACAAAATGCAAAAGTTTTGTTCCTTCCAAAAGGAACAACAAAATGCAACAGTGTCATTCCTTTGAAAAGGAACAACAAGGCAATGAAAATGTTGTTCCTTCGAAAAGGAACAACAAAGTAAAAAGAAAAATTGCATAAATACAAAAATCTGTACAAAAAGTAATTTACACAAACAGAATAGAAAATGTTATGAACAAAATTTTGAAAGCAATCAAATTGCTTAGTGAACCAAAGGTGAGGAAGAGTTTTCTTCCTCAGCTAGAATTTGGATGTCAGAGTCTTCCTGAAGTTGCTAGTAAAAGGATTCTCGAGTAAGCGTTTGCGGTATAGTCGAACTCGGTGACCATTTGCTTTAAAGGTATGTCCAGATCTATCAATGGTGGTTAAAGTGATTGTGCCATTATCATGCACTTTCTGGATTTCATACGGTCCCAACCAATGAGTTTGAAGTTTCCCTGGAAAATCCTAAAACCTGGAGTCGTATAAGAGTGCCGAATCTCCTTCTTGGAAGACCCTCTTTTTGAAAAGGGCATCGTGCCATTTTGCTCTTTGTTGTTGGATTAATGCAATATGTTGAAGAGCGGAGAGCCTAATTTCATCTAGCTTGTTTATTTGATATAGTCTATTAATCTGGGCCTCATTTAAATCTAGATCGACTTCTTGTGTTGTTCTCAACATTTGTATTTCGAACTCTATTGGAAAGATGGGTTCCTTTCCAAATACTAGCTAATATGGTGAATAACCAGTGGTGTTTCTCCACATTGTTCTGTATGCCCACAAGGCTTCCAGCAATCTTGTAGCCCAATCGTGTCTATGTGACGCAATGGTTTTTGTTAATATTGCTTCTATTACCCTATTCGTGCTTTCTACTTGGCCATTTTCCTATGGGTGGTATGGCATGGTAATCTTGTGTTGAATATGATAGTTTTTTAATGTTGCAGCAATTTTATTACCAACAAACTGTGGTCCTCCATCTGTGATTATGTCTCTTGGGAGGCCATATCGCACAAATATCTAGAACAAGAAATGAATGACAAAATCCTCTATATCTCTTGGAAGTGCCTCTGCTTCAACCCATTTGGTCACATATTCTATTGCTACCAAAATATATGATTTTTGGTTTGATGATGGGTTGATTGGACCAACAAAATCGAGTGCCCAACGCTCAAATGGTTTGATGACTAGCTATGGGTTCAAAGGCATTTCGTCGGACTGTCTAGGGCGTCCCACTTTTTGGTAACTCTCAGGCTTGTACAAATTTCTTTGCATCTTTGAAGATTATGGGCCAGTAATACCCTGTTTGCAGAACTTTGTGGCCAGTTCTTCAATCTGTGAAATGTTCGACACAGGGTCCATTGTGACAGGCTTTCAAAATGTTAAAAATTTCATCTTCACGGACGCATCTTCTGATATGCATATCTGCCTCTGTATGGAACACATAGCTCCCAATCCAAGAAAACCGGGTACTACGCTACACGATCTATTTTCATTCATTAGGTGTCAAATGCTTTGGTAATTTTCCTACTGCTAAATAATTTGCAACATCAGCATACCAAGGTGTTTTGACAATAACAGCGAATAAATGTTCATCCAGAAATTGATCTTCGATTGTTGTTGTGTCCACTGGCTTTGGCATTCGTGAGAGAAAGTCAGCTACAAGATTCTCTTTCCCAGGTCGATCTTTTATTGTAATGTTGAATTCCTACAATAAAATCAACCATCTTGTTACTCTACCATTTGTAATTGGCTTATTTGCTAAATATTTGATGGCAAAGTGATCTGTATATAACACAACAGGATATCTAGTGATATAATGCCTAAATTTATTTACAGCATGTATTACAGCTAAAAATTCATTTTCAGTAACAGTATATTTTAGCTTAGCAGGAGACAAATTCTTGCTAATATAATAGATTGCATATGGTTTTTTGTCTTCTTCCTACCCAAGGACTACTCCAATAGCTATGTCCGAAGCATTTGATGAAATTTGAAATGGCAGATCCCAATTTGGGCCTCTGAGCACTAGGGCTGTTGACACAAGCTTTTTTAGATCCTCAAAAGCATGGTCACATTTATCTGTCCAAACAAAATCAACATTCCCTGTTAGTGCGTATAGAGGTGCAGTTATTTGAGAAAAATGTTCTATAAATCTTCTATAATAACCAGAAAATCCAAGAAAACTACGTACCTCTATCTATGTGGTAGGAGTAGGTATTAACAAAATTATTTGAATTTTGGCTAGATCTACTTGTATTCCAGCTGCTGAGATATAATGGCCTAAGATGAGTCCTTCAGTCATCATCATATAGCATTTTTCATGGCTCAAATAGAGCCTAGTGGCGATACATCGTTGCAACACCTTTTCCAATGTGTCTAGTGCTGGGTCGAATTCATCTTCGTATGGTGTGAAATCATCCATGTATACTTCGAGCCCTTCATTTATTAAATCTAAAAAGATGTTGAGGATAGCCCTTTGAAATGTGTCGGGGGCATTGCATAGGCCAAAGGGTAAAACTCTGTAGGCAAATGTTCCCCAAGGACAGGTAAAAGTAGTTTTATCCTAGTCTTCAGGGGCAATCTGAATCTGATTGTACCCACTGAAGCCATCCAAGAAAGAAAGGAATTTCTTTCCTGCTAATGTATCTAATACTTGGTCAATGAATGGAAAGGGAAGTGGTCTTTTTGGGTTTCCTTGTTTAATTCTCTATAATCCACACAAATCCTCTACTTTTCGTTCTTCTTTGGCACCACTACTAGCGGAGAGACCCATTTGCTATCAGAGATTGGATAAATAAAATTTACATCTAAAAGTTTTTGTAGTTTAGCTTTCAAAATGTCTTTTAGATGAGGGTTAAGTCTTCTTTGGGCTTGGTGAACAAGTCTCACATATTTTTCTGTATAAATGTGGTGTGTACATAGCTGGGAATCGATTCCCTTCATGTCCGGATAATCCCATGCAAAAGCTTCCTTGTATTTTCTCAGTAGTTGGATCAGCTTCTCTTCTTGTTCAGGAGTCAGGTTATTAGATGTTTAAAGTTTTTCCCAGCTCAATCTCTATAGTTTTGCTATTTGAAACAGAGGTATTCGGTATTGTTTGATCATGAGTGTCTTTGAGAGGATCTTCTTCTAGTTCATTGTCAAATGTTGCCTCTATCATGTGACATTATATATGGGATTTGGACTCAGCTTGGTTAATAAAGTTGTTAATAACATCATCCTATGTTTGGTCTTTGAAATCAAGGGCATCTTCTATAGTTAATGGGGATCTAATGTTTTTGGTAAGGTATGATACATGATGTTTGTTAGTTTTTATTATTGTTACACTTGGCTGGGCTGGAGGGCATAGGGCTAGATTCTTGATGTTACTTCATCTAGTTATGGCCATACTGCCTTATCGACAGCCAATATAAGCATCAACGGTTGCAAGCCAAGGTCTGCCTAAGATTAACGGATGTCCATCAAGTCGTTTTTTGGGGTTTATTATTAGAAAGTAAGCAGGATATTCCCAAGAATCAAAGGATACCATGACATCATGTAGTGTACCTTCTGGCCTAACCACTAATCAATCAGCCAGTTCTAATAAGGTAGAGGTTGGTTCTATTGATGTAATGCCTAATTTTTGGCAAGTGGTGGTTGTTAAAATATTAATTGCAGCCCCTAAATCAACGAAGGTATTTGAAAAGTTTTGTCCATTGATTTGTACTATCACTATTGGATTTCCTGGGTCTTCATATTTGACAGGTGCTTCTCTTCTTGATAATAGGTCAGATAGGCTGCCAACTACTTGGACTGTTGGGTTATTTGTTATTCTCCTCCTTGGTTTTTTAATACATAGCTCTTTGATGGTCTTTGCATATATTGGGATATCTTGGATAGCTTGGAGGAGTAGGATTTGTATGTACAAATTCTTCAGTTCTCCCAGAATATCAAATTTAGTATGCTCTATAGGACGCAGTATGATTAATCGTTCTAGGAATGGGAGAGAAGATGTGGTTGCTTGGTTATGAGTCTGTTTTCTAACCACCTCTTCTTCTTGTAGTGGTTTTTCTGTGGGTAACTGATTTTCAACTTGAACATTTTTTTCTCCCTTGGTTTCTATAATGCACCTAGACCTTAATTGAAGGCCATTGCACTCTGTTAGATCAGTTCTAGTTCTGATGTTTCAATTATTTGAATAGATTGCACTAGTCTTTATTTGGGTTTGAGTTGGGTTGGGCTGGGAGTTACAATCTTAAGTTTTTCTGGGGATTTTGTTGTAGTGCCGGAAGTGTAGGTTGAGGGAGTGGAATGGTTCCTACTTGTTGATTCATCGGTCTTTTCTAGTTTGTCTACCAGGCTTGATTTTGCAAAGTGGGAGGAGACCATTGTGTTGGATATGCATTGTTTTGCCAATATAGTGGGACGTAGGGAAAATTTGGCCAATTAGATTGGCTTGCTTGATTCGGGCATGGTGATGATGAAGGAAATGGTTGTTGTGACCAATTTGAGAAGGGAGGTTGATTTTGCCACATTGTATTATATTGCTAAGCATGATATTGTGAAGGTTGGAAAGAAGAAGTTGGATTAGGAAACATACCTAATTGTCGCGGCTACCATTGACGGCGCTAGTTAAGTAGGTACATCGGTTCTGGTTCTTCTTCCACTTCTTTGTGTACTACTTTCAAACCAAGAAGTGAGGGGCAGCTCTCTGTAGAGTGGTCTTTTGTACAAATAGCGCAAACTTGAACTGCATCTAATGGGCACTCTTTGTGGTTGTGTTTCTTTATGCATCTAGAACATAATATTGCTAGAGTCTACTCTGCTTCTGCTTGTTTCTGTTTCGCTTGCATAATATCGAGTTGTATTGTGAAAGTCCCCAATATATCAGTTTTGAAATTTTCTAATAAATTTCTAATTTCTGCGCGAGTTACTCCTTCTCCATAGATCTTGTTGTCCCTTGTAAACCTGTCATGTTCTGTTGTTTTTAGCCTTATGCTGCCTCGTGAACTCCTAATACATAAGTCAATGATGTTAACAAAATCTTCTTGATAGATGTCTCTTTTTCCCATAATATTTAGTGTTTCAATCCATTGTTCCTTAATACCTTTAATTAATGTTGTTTTAATACATTGTTAGGTAAGCATAATGATGCATAAGGAGATATTTGAAGATTATACTGAAAATGTTCAACATATTCTTCTAGTGTTTCATTAGGTCTAGCTACCATATGAAATATTTCATCCTTTAACTCTCTAGACCTACAATAATCCTGATATTTCTTTAGGAAAGCACCTTTCATCTGATCCCAATCATTTATAACACCTCCACCTAACCCCATAAACCATCGTAAAGAAGCTCCTTTTAATGTAGAAGGAAATAGTTTCAGCTTTTGGGGATTAGTGGTATAGTCATATCCCCTGCACAACACATCAAATTCAAACAAATATGCATCTGGGTCCTCTGATGTTAGGCCATTAAATGTAGGGATATGTTGGAGAGGAATTGCCTTCATAGGTGTGTTGACTACAGTATCTACAATGGGATATTGTAGTGTGAAAGTTTGGGGGGTTTGCTGGTTTTGGGACATTTGGTCAAATATGTGCCAATAACCTTCCGAGATTTCTAGGAGGGTATTCCTAGGTTGGTTGGACGGAGCAGGGATGGCCTTAATAGGAATGGCCTTAACAACACTTCCTTTGTCTAGGATGATGAGAGTTCCTACTATATGGGGGGATTTTAGCTCTTGAGGTTCTTCGTTCTGGATGATTTTTGTAGCACTTACCTTATTTGGGCTGCTTCATGGATGAATTATTCCAAGAGGAGATCTTGGTTCTTTAGTTTCCCCTGTTTCTCCTCTCCCTTCGCAGAGATTACTAAGGTTCCCTTCTTGCAATGATTTTTGGCTAGAATTCTCAATTTCTTGAAAATCTTGCTCCTCGGTTTGGCTGTGCACCTCAGCAAAGGCTACAGATGGTGATCCTGTGCCCTGAAGGGAACTAGTAGGTTGTCTAGAAGCAACTTTTCTAGGTTCTACTAAAGGCTGAGATTCTACTTTTTTAAGGATTTCATCTATGAAGGTTGATCGGCCAAGGGTCACTGGCCCCTTAGCTTTATCAGGCTTAGGTAGTGTTTTAAGATTCTTTTCAGGCTTTTTCTACTTAGTCATGCACACAAATCAAATGTTGATTTCTACCCAAAAGAACAACAAATCTGCAGGAAAGTGAGCAGGGGAGCAGGGCTGTTACATGCTCCGTACGCAAGTTCTTACCTTCCGTTTTTAAAACCCAATTCTCTCCTAGACGGTACTTACACTACTCTCAAAAGAAACAAATGGATACACTCTTCCCCAGCAATGACACCAAAATGTTGAGCAGTAAACAGGGTCTTTTTCACCTCTATTTACCCTACAATAATTATCAATCCAGGTACGATTTGTTATCTCAAAGAGTGTACTGAGTTTGAGGCAATCACTTGTCAATATTAAGGTTAGCAGTATAGTGCTTTTACAAGAGTAAATAAATGTCAGAAAAAAACTCTAAATGTAATGGCAAGAAATGGAAATGCCTTGTAACTAAATCATTCATTTGAGAAACTATGGCACTTCATCAGTCAAGGGTGCAGTAATGATAACTCTTTCCTTTGTAAACTGATGCAATTGAAAAGCAATCAAAGAGAATATCTTCAATCTAGGAACTGGACAACAATAGTCAATGTTCACTATAGTTTCAGATCGCTCTGTTTACACCAAAGCAATTACTTGAAATGGTAATTCAATTAACAAGAAAGGGAACAACAATTAATGTACTTGAAAAGATTGAATAGCAAGGCTTTACAGAAATGAATTAAGCAGCAATATTAATCTAAAGGAATTAAGCAGCAACCGTTAACTCAAAAATGATTTGAACAACAACCAGAAATGGAACAGTAAACTAAAATAAGTCTTACGAAATATTGAACAACAACTTGAATCAAATGTAAAAACATGGAAAACTAAATCAAATATTAACACTCAGTGAATCTTCAATGATAGAAGAAGTAGTCTGGGCTTCAGCATAACAAATATTAGTCACGGTTATGAAGGAATGGCAATTGCAATTACAATGGACTAGTAATCCAAATGATCAACAATCACATTTAGAGGTAAACTGTAGCTAAATAGACAATAATACCGATCTACAAATACATAGCACTATTACTCTGTAAACGAACAATAATGTTAATCCGTAAAGGAACAACAATGTTACACAATAATGCCAATCTATAAGGGAACAACAATGTGATATGATTTTAGAATGAACAACATAACATTCCAGTTGCAGAAGATAACCTTACTATTCAAACATGAATGAAATATAACAGAGCCAATACATGAAATAATAAGGAACAACAGATTACTGAATGAAGCAAGTAAAAGAAATCAAATCACGCAAGACTTGGAATTGGAAAATAATGGTACAGAAGGCAAGTGATCCACTAGGGCCAGGCCATTAGCCTCCAGGGACGCACTGCTGTGATTACTCCAGAATCAAAGACGGAACAACAACAAAATTTATATATTAATCATGGAAACAGAATTACAATAATCACTCTTTAGAGAGAGTCGATGATCAAAGTTTCCTTTACAATAGTAAATTCTATAAAATAATAATAACCCACCACTTGGGCTAGTAGTGCTGCCCCTTTTTATAGTAGCCAGGCAGAAATACCCAAGATACAAATATTCTTAAGGTAGCAATCCCTTAGGATCAAAGAACCCTGAGGGATTTGCCATATCATTATCCTCCAATTAAGTCCTCGTTCTCTTGCACTGATTTGGTATTTGTTCTCCCTTTTCCTGGCTTATGCGCCCAAATCTGGATTGCCTTGTTTGGATGTGGTTCCTTGTCAAAGGGACAACAATCGGTTTTGCTTTGTCTTTTCCTTTGAGATGGTGATCTTCCGTTTTCTTCATTTTCTGCATAAAAAGGTAATAATTATTCAATTTAGGTTACTTACAAATCTGTTAAACTTTTATAATCCTTCATTGTATGCCTATTTCATAATGTAAAGAAGTTATGAATTAAAGGAAAAGTAACGAAATAAATGGTAATTACATACCTTCTCTAATGCTCAACACTTACCAAAAAGAATTCCTCCATGCCAAATTTATTCAAATATTCTTTGAGATACTTTATTTTTGAGATAAAAACTTACTTTGGAATATTGTGCAATTTGTAAACCAAGGGAATAAGAAAGTTATCCAAGCATAGAAATCTCAAATTCAACCTTCATATCAACTGCAAACTAGCAAGTTAGTTGATGTGAATCATTGGGAAAAATAATATCATCAACAGATACAACCACCACTAACAATTTGTCATCATTAGATTTCACATACAAATTACTATCAGTTGTGCCTCTTTTAAAACCACATTTGAGAAAATAATTATCGAACTTGAAATACAAAACCCTTAGGGATTGTTTGATACCATAAAAGGCATTTTTCAGCCTGCAAACGTAATCATGATTATTTGAAAACTGAAAACCATCTTACTGCTCAATATAGACTTCTTCCTGCAGTTCCCCATTTAAGAAAGCATTTTTTTACATCCATTCGATATGTCTTGAATTTATTAAAGATAGAAAAAAGAAAAAAACATTCTTATTACCTCTAATCAAGCAACAAGAGAAAAGGTTTCATCAAATTCCAAACCTTAAATTTGTGTATATCCTTTTCAAACTAATTTTTCCTTGTTTCTTACCACTTCATCCTATTCATTTAATTTTTTCCTAAAGACCCACTTCGTGCCAATAACATTCTTGTTTTTTGGTCTAGGAACAAGCTCCCATGTCTAATTTTTCTCGATTTCGACAAGCTCCTCATGCATAGCATTCAAGCAATTATCATTTTGGCTATCCTAATAGAAATCCTTTGGTTCCATCATAGATAACAAATTTATATGTGCTTGAGTAGGGGGATTTAGCAATGTTCCTCTTGTCTCTACACATTTGTGCAAGTCACAAATGATTTGGTGAGTTAGGTGGTGTTTTATCACATACCTTGTAGGATCATTGATATGAGGACTAATGGATTCTTCATTGTCTTCATCATCAGAAAGTGGCTCATAAATATTCTCATCATTGTAAAATGGATCATTGGAACTCTTATTTATTGGTTGATAGACTTCATATTCGATATTCTTATCCACTTTGACATCAATGCAATCATCTCTCCTATTTGTATTCTTGTTGTAGCATCTATAGGCCTTTCTATTCTGAGATTATCCAAGAAAAATACCTTGATTAGCTCTGGCATCAAAATTACCAATATTTTCATCATTCCTTTTGATATATCAAGTGATTTCAAACACTCTGAAATTCTTGTTTGTTGCAGATATGTCATACCAAATCTTGTAGGGAGTTTTATCATTGTTTGGTTTGAATTAAGGTTTGTTTCAAATAACCACTATTATGGGAATGGATAAAGCCCAAAATCTCTATTGAAATCTTATTTCTCCCATCATGGCTCTAGCCAAATACTGAACTGATCTATTGGCTCTCTTTGTTACACCATTATGTTGTGAAATCTCTGCTATGGTAAATTTCCTTTTTATGCCTTATTGCTTGCAAGAATCATCATATTATTTTGAATTAAACTCACCTCCATTATCAGACATTATGCACTTAATTTTACAGTCTATCTCATTTTCAACCATGGACTTAAAGTCTTTAAACCTCTCAAAGGCCTCTTTTTTTTCTATTAAGAATGTAACCCGCATTATTCTATTGAAATCATAAATGATTAGCATGAAATACAATTTACCTATGACTACCTAAGTTCTTGAAGGACCACATAAGTCCATATGTACTAATTGTAATGGCATGATTGATGAATTCTCCTTGTACTTGAATTATAATCACACTTGTTTACCCAACTAACAAGACTTGAAAATAGTATTATTAGGATTTGAAAGCTATGGTAGATATTTAACAACATTCTTCTTGCCTAATTTGACAATCTGATCAAATTTCAGATGTCCTAGTCTTCTATGCCACAAACAACCTTCATCAATATTTGAAAAACAACACCTCTTTGTCTTCTCTTTTAGGACAAAGAAATTATTGTCTATTCTTACAACTTCAACTACTATTTCTTCAGTTCCTGTAGACTTGATTGGAAATTTTTAGATTTGAACAACACACCATAACCTTGATCACACATTTGAGACACACTAACTAAACTATGATTCATCCCATCAATAAACAACACATTCTTGGATTTAGCTCTACAATTAGCTAGGATAATAACTCCTTTACCCACAATCTTACCAAGTGAATTATTTCCAAAAGTCACATTATCTTTCTCAACCAATTTCCATGTCAAAAACATACTTTTGTCTCATGACATGTGCCTAGAATAGCCACTGTTAACATACCAATGAATTCCTTCAATATGAGCATACATGAAAATATTAGAGTTGTTTGTATTTTCCTTTTTCTTCCAGACATTAGTTTCTTGGCTTGTTTGCTTGATAATTGGACCAAACCTTTTATTTCTAAGTCTGCAATCAGTTAGACTATGCCCAAAATTACGATAAACATAACATTAAATCAAATTATTCAAATGAGTGAATGGATTGTTCTACATGGGTCTTCTCATCCTTTTCCTAACATATTGATTATTTGCCTAATAATTGCTTCTTCCTAGCTTGAATTCTCTAAATGATAGATTCACCCTGCAATTTGTTGCCTTGTGTTAATAATTTGTGCATGTAAAAAAATATCCTAGAAATATGTCTTAATGCCTAGGAGAAAATCAATTTCTGAATTCTTGATGGGCTGCTCTTTTTGAAATTCAATTTCTCTCTCCAGTTCTGTTCGAAATTTTCTTAGTCAAATTCCTCTTTTTGTTTTGCTATTACTAATTGGTCTTTGGTTGCAAATTGAGTTGTGTGCTTCCATTTTCTCCTAGTTGTAGCATTGAATCATTTGTAGTTGTTGCACTATCTCCTTTTTTTTGTTAATTGCACAATGGTAATACCTTTATTTCCCTATAAATTAGCTATTGATCTTAACTCGGCCTAATATCCGAGACCAATTCTATTATTTGAGACTCTTTATGCTTCAATAAGCTCATTTAAAATTTTATCCCCTTTTGTAAATTTCTCATTAAAGCTTAGCTGGGATATTTCATTTTCTACCTCTTTCCTTAGCAAAATAATTTCTCCTTCAAGCCTTTAACATGCTTGATTTTTCTCATTGATTTTTTGATTCAAAGTTTCTTTAATCTTCTTACCTTCTTCAATTTGCGAGAGCATAGCTTCAATGGATTAATCTATGTCATTAATCAACAATTCCTTTTTATTTTTATTTTTCTTCCTCAAACTTTGAATTTTTTCAAGATAACTAACCAACTCTCCTTCTAGGTTGACCTCAGCCTCTTCTCAATCTGAATCAGCAACTTGTACTTCCATATTGTCTATTTCAATAAGGATAAATTATCTTTTGATTTCATCATCTTTGCCCTCATCTAAATATTGGTTTCCTTCACTTCTAGAGGAGATGGCATCTTGGGTGTAGAAACTTTTATTTTTATCCTTCTTTCTATCCTTTTACATTTTTCCAAGCTTATCTCTAGGGTCATATTCCTTCTTCTTCTTTTCGGGATACTTGGAAGCATAGTGACCAATTTTACCATGCCTAAAGAACATAAAGGGTAGCTTACCTTTGTACTTTCCTAAGCCTCTCTTGAGCTTCCTTACAAACTTAGCTTCACAACATGAGTCATCATATTCTTCCTTGGCCTTCTTATTGGCGTTGAAGGTTGACTCCTTTGTTGTAAGCTTTCCATTAGAAATTATCGGCTCATAAGAAGTAAGAATATCAAGTAGTTGTCCAAAGTGAGAGTTTTCAGCTCTGCCATCTCCTCAAAGGCTAAAACCATGGGATAAAATATCTCAAGAAGAGATCTCAATTCCTTTTGAACTACTATAGGCTCTTCTAATTCTGCATCAAATCCTCTTATAGTGTTTACAACTTCATCAGCGATAAGGAAATATTTAACAATATCTTCATCATCATGAATCTTCAAAGACTTCAATTGCATTCCAAAACCTTGTAGTTTGCCTTTCTTTACCTCATTTCCACCTTTATAGCAGTTTCTCATCTTGTTCCAAATAGCTTTTGCAGTAGTGTGGTCCATGATCTTGACTAGTTTTGATTTAGATAGGCCAGCAAGAAAGGAATTCACAGCTTTAGCATTTCTTATAAAATCCATCTAATCAAGGTTGGAGGATTTTAATATACTTCTTCCACTACATCCCATACATCATCTCCAAGAGATTGAATATAGGTCTTCATCCTTACTTTCCAAAACATAGTTTATTCCATTAAACATAGGTGCCCTATTGGTGTATCCTCTTTCCTCGTTTTCCATGGTCCTGTTGAAGCCCCAAAAATCGGGTCGACAACAAGGGGGATACCCACCCAGTCCGGACCTTGGTTGGCAACTCCTTATCCGTTTGGTATAGCGGGTCCAACTGGGGATAACAGGACTAGTTTCCTGATTTGGGGTATGTGTGTGTGTGTAGAGTTTGAATAATGCTGATCTAAGAGAACTTTAAAGCTAATCTAATTCAGATTCTTTAAACTAACTCTATGTTATTGTAATCTAGTGAGAAACAACACATCTAATCTACACTAACCCGGGGTGTATATCTTCTATTATGCGATCTAAAGAGATTTCGAACAATAACTGGTAATAAAGATCATTCAGCTATCATAAGAATAGAAATTATTAAAGATGAACCACTTTGCATAAGAAGTTAGGCAAAACAGTTGTGAACAGCATATCGCATAATAAGTTATTCATATGTCAGCCATAAACAATATGACTCCACCATACAAAAGTGCCAAATGATAACCCATACATTCATACAATGACATATAAATAACTGAAAACTATAAAATCACTTCAAGAATATAAGCAAAAATAGTCAAGAGATAAAAGTACCATTTATGACCGGTTCCACTCATAAGCTTCAAGCAACAATGATTTATCTCTCCTTGCTCTAACATCTACAAAGAGTACAGAAGTGCAACATCAGTAGTAGATATCAAATGCAAACATTAATAAACCTTGATCCATCCATTCATCAAAAACCACCTTCGAGGGCACAAAAGTGCATGTTCTGAGGATGAGTTTTTTGACAAATCTCCGGACCCTTCTCTAAATGCCTGAGTAGGGTTTAAATACTGCTAGCTAATTAACTTGATTACACAAATTTAGGATCCGGTTTTCAAATGACCGTCCTTCTGATAAAGCAAACTTATTTCTAAAAATTAAATCTGACTCTGGATTATTTCTGTATTTGCTCCTGAGCACTATAAGCATGCAACATTTGACTGGGGAGAGTCGGCTGGTTGCCCTCCCCTTTTGTGTGCGCTATAAAAATAGAAGTAGCAAGAGCTGGCACCACTTTCTGGTAAACTATAAGATATTTTAGAGAATCTTCCTCTGACTAGGTATATTCACTGCTTGTATAATTGGTAATAACTCAAATCTCTCCCGAACTAATCTTGCTTTTGCTATTTCGGTTTCTGTCTTTGCGAATGACTTGATGAGTCAAAAGACTTTACTTTCTGAACAATTCTCTGGATTGAAAACTACCTCCGTTCTTCATTCCGGGCTTTTTGGCGTGTAAGTTTCAGGTGTTTTTGTAATCATGCTGCTTTTTGTGCGCCTTTGATTCTGAGCTTCAGATGACCTATCGGTCATTAGCATCTGTTGAGTGATACTCTGGAATCTGTAGCTCTATCGTATGTGGCACTCGTTTCTGAAGGGATTTCTTCTGTGTTCTCCAAGCATTGGCATTTTCCCCTTTTCCTTAGATGTTTCCTGCATATTGCTTCATGTTATTTCCTGTTTTATAGTTTGCGCAAAGGAAAAGAGTAATGGTAATAAAGATTGACATGAAAGCTTCAAATCTTATGTGTGCATAATTATGACATTCACAGGGAACTGACTCTTCGAAAAATAAAAAGCAGTCATTCGTACAATCATTAATTTCCTTTTTTAAGGCGTGCGCTTAATTTTGATTAATGGGTAGCTTTCCTTGAATACTGCGCCGAGGAAAATTCGCGCTTATCGCAGATCGTAGATCACAGATTTGTGTTATAGTATTGTGGCATCACAATATCGGATCATCGTAGATCGCAGATCGCAGATATTAGTCATTGTGTCCTATTTTACGCAATGTTGCGATATGCGACGTCTCACATCTGCCGTCGGAGATTTCTTAAGTTTTTCATTTAAGAGCACTTATGATGAATGCGATGCAATGAATCTCGCATTGTTTCTTCGTGGTTTGTTATGCCCATAAAAGAAATGTTTCCTTGCTTTGTTGCGATAAAATTCTAAGGAAAAAACAAAAATGTTCCTATAGATGTTTGTTTGAATTTTTATTAAGGGTCCCCTATTTTCTTGGTGTTATTACTAATATCAAACAAAGAGGGGGGTTGTTGGTGGCCACAACAATGGCGATTCACTGGGAAGAACCAGTTATCTCTGATTTTCTATTGAATTTCAACTTCCGAAACAGAAAAATTTTCATAAGTCTAAACTTTGTTATGGACAGATAGAGTACATTATGTCTTATCCTATTAATGATATTTTGTTTCAACCCTTCTCTATTCCAATCGTTCGTTTCCTGAGGCTTAGTCCTTGTATTTACACCAGCCATTACTTGGTCTTTTAAAGATAAAATGAGGTCATCTCTGTTATGTTGGCCCTTTTGAAATATGCTCATTTATCGTAGGTAGAGCCTCTGCTGCCAGCAGGCGTCCATAGCCTCGACAGGGTTACCTGTTACCCAGCAATGATCCTTTATCCTGCTTAAGGCTATCTACAACTTTTTCAGAGAAAAACCCATTTTGACACTTTTTCTATTTTTATTCTCTAAAGAACAATGTCCTGGTTTGGTGGCCAAATTATGACACAGTCATTCACTTGATTTACACTTTTGCTGAACCAGATGGCTCGTGATGAGACCCCTTATCTTTTGATTGCAACAATCTTAAGTCGTTGCCCTGTTTTGGTGGACAGTATTGGTAAATTCAGCAAGTTATAATATCTGTGATCATGATAAGCCGGCTCGTGATGAGACCTCTTATTCTTTGAGATACAGTGTTTTCTCGAATTACTTCTCTGAATGCTGCGATTTTTTTTAGCAGGGAGGAAACCATTGTTTTTCCTTAAGAAAGTTCTGGATGATAATAATAGAGTTTGAAAAATAGCAGTTTTATAGAGAATACTCATTTTATTATCGATAACTTTCATTGTGCTGATATAAAAAAAAAAATTTGCCAAAGGTTGTTTTCATAAAAAAATTTGAAGTTGGAACTAGTATCATATCTAGGCTAAAGTTAGACTCTATCCGTCAATAATAAAGATCAGATTTTTCGAAAATTTATACTATTTGTACAAGCGAAAAATCAAAATCTAACAGAGGATTTGGTGTCTTTTTGCGTGAACTCCTGTAGTAACCATCTACAACTGGTTTTATTTATAAGAAATAAGAAAAAAAACAAGCTATTCTACAAAAAATAGAAGAATAATCTTATATGGAAAGTATATTTTCAGGGTTTGTCCATTAACAGGAAAAGAATCCTTTCTACCTGCTAAATCCTGCAACAAAAACGTTGATGGACCTATGACTTCTACAATCTGAAAAGGACCAAGCCACATTTTTTGGAATTTTGTATGTTTACCCTTCTCTTCATGAGCTTTATCCCATTTCAAAACTAGATCTCCCATCTGAAAGCTTTTTCTGGTCATTATGCTCGAGTCAAAAGAGGATTTTATTAGCGCTTGGTGATGAGCATGGGATTTCTTAGCTTGTTCCCGTTGTTCTTCTAATTTAATTATTTCCATTTGTCTCAATTGTAAGGAGGAAGTAGATACTTCATCGATGTATTGTACTAAAGACAAGGAGGGAATCATTAAGTGAGTTGGAAGAACCACTTCCTTTCCGTAAACTAGGTTAAAGGGAGAAGTGCCGATTGAAGCTTTCTTCGTTATTCTATTTGCCCATAAAGCATTTACCAAGGTTTTGTGCCAATTCTTCTAGTTCTGATCAACTGTTCTTTTAATAATCCTGATTAGGTTTTTATTTGTTGACTCAGCCAGTCCATTTCCTTGCGGATAGTAGTTGGCTGAATATTTCAGTTTGAACCCTCTTTTAAGTGCGAAATCAGTCATTGCATTCCCAGAAAAGTATGAATCATTATCAAATATTAAAGCCGTCGGCAATCCAAACCTAGTGATTATAAATTGATCTATGAATTCAATGATGTTTTCAGAATTAGCTGTCTTGAGAGGTACTTCTTCTACCCATTTAGTAAAATAATCAGTTGTCGTGAGAATGTACCTATGCTGCTTAGAAGAGTGAGGAACGATCTCAGCTATTATGTCCAAGCCCCATTGAATGAATGGTTGATCAATGTTTACCGACTGTAGTGGCATAGACGGTTTCCTTTGTCTCCCTGCAGTAGTTTGGCAGATTTGGCATTTCCTCACGTAACTATGTGAGTCTTTCAATAGTGTGGGCCAATAATACCCCGCACGTAAGATCTTATGTGCGGTAGCATCTCCAACATAGTGTCCCCCTGCGGGCCCATCATGGAGTTCCTGTAAAACCTTTTTGGCTTCAGTTTTCTCAAGACACCTAAGAAGCACAGAATCATAATTCCTTTTAAACAGAACATCATTTATGAGCTGATATTGTTTAGCTTTTAATCTCAGGGCTCTTTTCTTGGTGTGATCCAGGTGTGCTGGGGCATACTAGTTTTTGAGAAGATAAATGGTGTCAGCGTATAATGATTCTATATCGTTTAGGCTTACCTCATACGTTTGTACTTCCTCAGATGAGCTTTCAGGAATCTACAATGCTCCAGCCAACATTTTGCAGAAGCCTTTAACTCTCACAATGCTTGCTGGTTTGATTTCAAGGTCGTATTCTTGTAAAGCAGTGATCCAATTTTCTCTTTTTTCACCCACATCTTTCTGTATTAAAAGACTTCTTACCACTGGAAACGGTACTATGACCTTGGTATGGTTTTTAAGTAAGAAAGGTCTGAAATATTTGATTGCTTTGGAAATAGCGTATGCCTGTTTCTCTATGTCTGAATAGTTGAGTTCAGCACCTTGTAAATTAAAGCTAAAAAATGCGATTGGAGCTTCCGCTTTCTCTTGATTCGCTTGAGTTAGAATCGCGGCATATGATTTTTCTGAGGCGAATGTGTATAAGATAAAAGATTCTGAAAAATTTGGGGTTGTAAAGACGGAGCATTAATGATAGCTTGTTTGATCAGATTGATGCTTTCATTCTCATCTTGACCCCATTTGAAATTGAATTCTTTTTCACATGGTTTGCAAAGGAGAAACAATTCTTGAAAAATCTGGGCAAATCTTTTCACGAAATTGATTTGACCACAAGATAAGTTGCATGGCCTTTTATTGTGAGGTGGGATATTTCAAAAATTTCTTTGATTCTATCAGGTTCAATGTGAATACCAGATTTTGATACTATGAATCCTAGAATTTTTCCTTCACTTAATGTGAAAAAAGATTTCTTTGGGTTAAGTGAAATCCCATACCTTAAAAATCATTGAAAGATTTGTTTCAAGTCTCTGAGATGGTCGCTTTGCTTCTTGGAGTACACTGTTATATCATCCAAATAAATCACTACGGCTTTATTGACTAAACCCTTGAATGTGATGCCCATAGCTCTTTGAAATGTAGCGTCGGCATTGATCAAACCAAATGGCATCTTCCGATATGCGTATGTGCCCCATTTGGTTCGGAACGTGGTTTTTAACTAATCGTCGGGATGTACCAGCACTTGGTTGTATCCTGAAAATCCATCCAAAAAAGACATTAGTTCTGAGCCTGCTACTGCTGTAATATCTGCTCCATAGGAGGAGGGGAAAATTTGTCTTTTTGACAGGCTTTGTTGAGATTCCGAAAATCGATGCAGATTCTAATATCTCCGCTTTTCTTTCTAACGGGTACCATATTGGAGACCCATTTGGAATGTCTGATGGGGAAAATTATTCTAGCCTTTAATAACTTATTCAGCTCAGTCTTTATTTGGTTTTCTAGATTGGGGTGGATTTTTCTGAGTTTCTGTTGGACAATTTTTTCATTGTCAATCATAGGGATAGTATGTTGGATAATGGAAGTGTCGTATGTCTTCAGCTCATCGTAATTCCAGGCGAAAACATTTTTGTATTGTCTCAACAGATGAATGTATGCTAGTTTCTCCTCAGGGGCTAGGTCGTGGCCTAGATTAACGTTTTGTGGTTTATCATCGGTTCCTAGGTTTACTGATTCATAGTTCAGAGTTGAACTGTAGAGCTTAGAATTAGTAGACCTTTTAAACCGACTTTTCAAATCGTATAAGTCTTCCAACTTAACCACCAATTTAGTTATAGCATTATCAGTGCTAATTTGTTGTATTTGTCGATCGTGGTGGTCTTCGTCAATTATTTGATTGGAGTAGGATCCTTCAGAGGTAAGGAAATTTACAATATCAGGATCATCATTGAATACTCTCCAGCTTGTAATGTTGTCAGGGATGGACAGTCTAAATATTAATTCTATCGAGAATCTATCTGGACTAAAATCTTCGGAGGGAACGAGTCTAGAGGCTACGTTGGCTAAAAGGTCTTCGCTCACGTTTTGAATTCTTGGGATTGAGAATATATTGAATGCTATGAAATGCTCAGTCAGATCCTGTACTAGAGATTGATAGTGTTTCAAATGACTTGATAGGAAATGTATGGTGTTACGTACCTGTTTGACCACAATCTCAGAGTCTCCAAAGACTTGAAGGTACTTGACGTTCAACCCAATTGCTTTGTATAGGCCTTGCACCAAGGCCTCATATTCTGTTGTATTGTTTGTGCAATCAAATTCAAGTCTGCACGTAAGCATTGTCTTGTTCCCTTCTGGACTAATCAGAACGCATCCTACTCCTGCTCCTTCGTTA
>APFE030293099.1:0-71544 GCA_000404065.3 Pinus taeda | reverse complement strand
GCAACTAACTGTGGTTCCATTATTAATTGCGGATTAACCACTTACAATTATTAATATGGGCTTTATTGACTCTTGACTCTGACGTGGTCCCATTACATAGATAAGGGGGTTAGAGTGGGACCCTAACACCTTATGATATATATTGTACAAGAAATTTTTTAACTCCTATAGAGTTTAATTATACAATCATTGAAAAGGATTTTTTTTCCATTGTTTATGCTATCAACAAGTTTAGACACTACATTAATGGATATGAGACATTTATTCAGACTGATTATTCTATTATTATATATCTTATGAATAAACCAATAATTAATGGTAGAATTACTTGATGACTCCTACTATTGTACAAATTTAATACCACCATTTTAGATAGGTTGGGAAAGAAAAACATAGTTGTTGATTTCCTTTCTAAGATGGAAAATGATAATCCCATAATCCATGTTAGAGTAGGTTAGTTTGTCAATTGGAAGGTACTTCAAGTTAATTTTTGTTGTTTTAAAGGAGGTAAAAATCATAAATTTTATTGCTATCATGATTTGACCTGTCACTGCTCAAAGGAGTCATCATTAGTTAGGTCACCACTCTAGTCATCAAGGTCAGTCATTGGGAAGGAGTGTCTATCGTATAGGAAAGTTTTGTAACAAATTGTTGAGTCTAGGAATTAGGTGATGATAGGTTGGTAATATGGTCAAAGTGTATGTTCTTGAAGGAAAGATTGAAAGGATCCTAATCATTAATGTTTTGATCTATGCCCTTGCTAGACATTATATGAAATCCCTCTACCTATCTCATTTTTCCCCTCATTCCTTAATTTTTACATTATTCCTATTTATTATTTTAGGCCTAAACCCTCATCTTTGTTTTGACCTGACTACATTTCCCTAGGCGTAAAATACCCCCTTCCCTAACCATCATTACACACCTGATTAACCCATCGTCCTTTTCACCCCCGACAAACGTTGGTTACCGAATTCATCATATCTAAATCCTCCCCCACCCTACAACATTTGAACAATGTTATTTCAAGCATGTTAAATTTCACGAGGAACACGGGTTACACGTCAAACTTGTTACATTAGCACAATAATTTGAAATAGTTGTAAAGGCAACCAATTTCCTACATTGTTGATCACAAGTGATGGAATCATCCCTCATGCAGAGAATGAGATGACTGGTCCTATTCCAAATAAAAAGTTGCAAAGGATTTCAAAAAACATTGAGAAGCTCAGAAGTCGTAGGGAAGTTCATAGGTTGCAGAACAGTTCGAGCATGTCACTGCTTTTTTTTTTTTAAAGAGAAGGGTTGCATCTCAGGCTAATCTTTAGCACACAGTTTGAATGCAGACATTGGAGAGGTAGGGAATCAATCACCTTTCTTGAAAATTCTCATTTCTAGTGTTAAGATCATGTATGTCCCTGTTAGAAAACTTGTGATGTGCACACTTTGTTTTGTTTGACAAACATAGATTTGCCTCTGAATGCACTCTCGCATTGCTATAAATATGAAAGTTGGATAATGAATTTTTCTTGAAGCGATTAATGTTAGATGTCTTTTAAATTTTCAAAGTCTCCTTCTTGTATTCAACCACATAAGGTGCGTTATCAGCATCTTGTTGCCACAATTGTTTAAATAGAGCAATGTTGTCACATGTGGTTACATTCATTCCTTTGGGTATGTACATGTAGCCATATCCTAAAGTCAAATTCAATAGGCTAGGTGTTGAGATAGGTTGGCCCCTGCTACTAGAAAAAAGGGAGGATACCTTGTAAGAACTTTTAGCCTGCTCAATTCATCCCCTACCATTAGAGTGGATTTTGAGAACACAGGGTGCATTCCTTTCTGTAAGAAGATTCAAAAAATAAGTCACAATGCTAAACTTGCTAGCTCATTTTCTCATAATTTTCAAGATAGCGGAGTGAAACTAGGAGACCTGGAGATTATATTAACTGAGAAGTTTATTGTTGATGCAACCAACCTCCCAACAACAAGGGAGAAATGGTTCAAGGAGGATGAATTAGACATTTTAGCTTATAAGAGGTTTGTGAAACTAGAATGTCTTAACAATTTTGCTTCCACCTTCCCCAACATTTATCTTCAAGAACAATGTGTTGGCCTTCTGAAGGTTATCCAAAGACTCTTCACCTGTGAAGGTAGGTTCAGTAGAATATACCAGTACCATCTTAGGTTACTATGGAATTTCACTGAAAGCAAGCCAATGAAACTCCCTTATCCTACTCAAGATTCTAGAAAGAATGGCCACCAAAGTAAAAATTCAAAAGGATAACTATGCTTCAAGTTTGTTCCATTTTTCTTTAATCAAAATCTTAGCTAAGCATATTGTTGAAAGAAATAAAATGCGTTGGTCTTATTTTCTTGCAAGTATTGACCTCTTGCCACAAATTGGGTCACCATCAATGAAGACAAATAAAGAAGAGTCCAAGCAAGAAAATCCAAAAAATGAGAACATACATTCAATCATGAAAATGAAACCCATAAAGAAGGAAGGTGTCAAGCAAAGCAAGAAACTTGTAGGCAAGTTGAGCAAGAAATCTAATTTGGAAACTATGGAGGATGGTAAGGCAGACAAAGAAATAGAAGAATAGGTGACATCAGCTGAACAAGCCAAACTTAAGGTTAAAATTGAAGACACAGTTGAAGATGAGTTTGTGATGAGGCCCAGAATGAGGTCTAGAGTTAAAAAGACCCAGGAAGAGGCAGGGCCTCAAGAAATTGTGGAAATTTTTGAAGACAAGCAGACAGATGTATAGGTTGATGATGAAGTCGATGAGGTCAAGGGACCAGAAATGGTGCAATCAAACTATGAGGAGGACATAACACCACTTGAAAAAGGTGTTGTTTAATACAAAGAAGAGGACCCTAAGATAATAAAGATGAGAGACACATTGTTTAAAAACCAGATTAGAATAACATTTCTGGAGAAACATAACAGAGATATAAAACAAGTTATTAAACCAGCAAAAGACAAGATAGAGTCACCTACAATAGTTGCCAAAGGGAAGAGAAAACATGTTTCTTTTGTTCAAATAAAAGTTTAAAGTGTGCAAAAAATGAAACAAACAGTGAAAGCTCCTGGTAGACCCCTATTAAATAAATGGAAAGAGTATCATAGGTTCCTGGAGGCGTTAGAGGAAAGCAAAGACCAGATCAATCAATTCATGCAACAAAATATGGAGTATAAAAATTCCATTCAACATATTCTTGAAAATTGTGACCATGAAGTCAAAGAGGCATCTAGAGCTCTTGATAGGAGTAAGAATTTTTGCAAGTGGTCACAGCCAGTTAGGAGACAATGCAACAATTTGAATGTTAGAAACTTTGTCCTAAATTCTCAGATGAGAAGTATGAGGCAAGATTTGGAGGAGGCACATAGATTGCTGAAGAGATATTAGGGAGCAGCTGTAATACCTCCTCTTATGAAGATGCCTAAATTTGATCCTAAATTCAAAGCCACAACTACTTTATCACCACCTATAGAGAAAAATGATCTCACTACTCTAGATTCCAAGTCCAAGACTCCCAACATCAAGGATTCTAACAGTAAAATATCAAGCAAGAGGAAAAGGAAGTGATCAGCCTTCCTTTCTTATTTTCAAGTCTTGTCTTAATTTTCTGATATGTTAATATGTTGAAGTTGATATGTTGATCAACATATAGTGTCATGACAACATTCATGAGCACTGAAAGGCATTTGGAGAATAGTTGCATCGATTTTTCTACACAAGTGTTGCACACTCGCTACGTAGTCCATGCTCTGACTTTCTCACGTACATTGGATGATGGCCACCTGTCAAGTTTTGAAGATGCTGGCGTGGAGTACATGTGGTGTCAAGCTAACTGCCTTATTTGCTTCCCATGTGTCAGTTCTAGAAGGACAAAATTTTGGGTGCTGCGTAGGCTTTTCAGTAGTCAGAAAGGCAGCTTTTATGTTTTTTGCTATTTCAGTTAATTTTATCAGTTCAAATACTTTTTCAAGTTATTTTGTATTTGAAAGTTGGTTTTTGAAAGACAAAATGTGATGTATGCTTTGTGTCTTGGTGAAAGACATTAAAAAACAACAATTTACTATTTTTGTTTAAGTTTTGGATTGATCCTCTACTGCATCGAGGATGCAGTGAACCTAAACTTATTTTGATCCATTTATTTATTATATATTTTCATGAATGAAGAGAAAGAAGGTTGTTGTTGGTTTCATTATCGCTAGAGGAGTTATTGCAGTTATGCTTGTGATTTGGATTTAATGATCATGCCTAAATGTTGAAGGGGTTCCAGTCAATTTATGGAGATTCTTATGGTAAGGATGTTTTTAGAATAAGTTATCTCTCTTAGTTTATATGTCATTCTCTAGTATTTTTTATTCATACTGATTTAAAGGTTTAGGGGACAGTTATACTTGAATTCATTTTACATGCTCATGTCTGACTGAACCAGGTATATTTCAGTTGCAAATGAAATATGTATGCCTTTGAGAGTATTGTCTTTTCTTCTTGATGGTTATTGATCTGCGCTGATGTGATAAAATTCTATTATTTCTACTCTTTCGATAAATGTCTTGATACTCTTATATTTTCTATACTACAATTTCGTTATCCATTCTGAAGTTGTACTAATTAAGCATCCATATATGAAGCTAGCTGGAAATACATGAGCATCTCACAATAGGGAGATCATTATTACGGCCAATAGTTTTTCTTAGAATCCTCTACCACCCCCATTATCAAAATCCAAACATTTTCCAAACTGGTCTTGGTATGCTATAGAGCCAAATGTTTAGTCTTCATTAGTTAAGGGATCCCCCTCCAGCTAGAAAGACTAGTTTCTAGTCCATAGAGGTTTGTGGTTACCTCTGTAGCCCTTTCCTCAGCGTGAAGGGATTTTACAGAGTGATAACATAGTGGCATTGTTGTTAGGGATTCGAATGTTTAAATTACCCCAAGAATTTTTATGTCCAAAATTTACATCATAGGTTGAAATGTAAAGATTCTTTTGATTGTTAGAAATTTTTATTGCATGCATCAACAATGTAAACTTTGAAACGGGAACTCATACTATTACCCATTTTGTAGAGATAGCAAAAAAGTGACCCAATTTTGAAAAGGGACGATGCAAAACACACATTTTTTCAGAGCATAGTTTTTGGCACTTTAATTTTTTTATGTACATTACGTTTTAAAATGTTAGTGATTTTCATGCTAATTTTAGAAAGCGGTGATTTTGCGTCAGGCCCTTTTTTTAAAAAGACCTATTTTTTTACGTTAAATTTTCTAATGTGTGAAATGTAAATAATTATTTTCTAAATTTAACAATTTTTGAAGTAGTCTTCTTCTTCATATTTTGTTGCTGTTTTTTTTTTTTTAGTGAGGTTTTTATTGTTTTGCATATTTAAAGAAGAAGGTCGATATTTTGTAGTTTCGATATTCTACATATTTATACATCGTTAATTAATTTTTCAATGCACATGAAATAATTGTCTCTAAAAAACAATAATTTTTAACAATTGACATAAAAATAACCATTTTCAACATAAATATAACTAAAAAATTACACATTTTGATCATTTTTTGTAATCTTTTTCTAGAAATGACATGTCAAAATCACAATTTTTATAGGAAAAATTAAACTAAAAATGGTTAAATAATAGTAGTTTTTTTTTTAATGAATTTCATGTCAAAAAATAATAATAATCATTTTTTTCAAAAATTAATGATTAACATAAAAATTAATGTGAAAATCACATGATACAAATATTGAACACATAACAACATTAATTGAATGTTTATTCTTCTCATAAAATGTCAAAGTCAAAACATTATAAGTATAGCTAATTAATAGTTACAAAAAATGAGCTTGATTTCCAAGCATAACTTAAATTTAATCAACAATATCACGTAATCCAAACTCTCCATCCTCTAGAGTTTCATCATTTTCTTCTTCCACAATATTTTCTGCTTCATTTTGCTCATTTTCCTCTTCTAATGGATCTTTGATGTCTATGAATCTCCCAATGTATGCCTTTGCAATCATTCCAAGTAATGGTGGTTGGGGTTCCTTTGCCTTTTTTGAAACACGTGATTCACTAAAGTCCCCTTTCTTCAACCCAATTTCTTGCATTACATCTGGAAGAAATTGAAGAGCATTAATTCTTTGCTGAATAAAATTGCATTGTACTGGATCTTTTTCAATGGCAATGCAATTTATTCCTTTTTGAAGGCAACATGCTAGTGTTTTACCTACTTATCAAACACAAAAGAAATAATGAAGTAAATTAGTACGATGACATATAAATTAAAAAATAAGACATTGAAATTCAATTCCATATAATAAAACTTACCTGAGCTAGAAAATAAATCTAGAACCCAATCTCCTTCATTTGAACATGTGTCTATAAGATAGTTAATCAATAATTGTGGTTTTTTGATAAATGTTAACTATCTCTCATTTTGCTTCTTTGTCGTCATATGTTAATTTTCTCACAATAGCATCATAAGCCAATAATTGGCTATGACTCTTTCCATCTACCTGATTAAAAATCATGGACATATAGCTATCATCTTTTGCCTAACTATCAATATGGATGAACTCACAATCATTTATAAATGGTTGATCTTCACAGTTAAGAAGATTTGACTTTTGCCCGTAACATGAAATCGTAAAAGTTCAATTAACTTGTACATAAATGAATTTTTTAACGTTAATCAAATACACAGTTTCAACGTCTTACCATGTAAGTTGCATCCTTGAGTTTGTTTTCTCCTTGAAGCTTGACAATAACATTGCCAATTGTGTGTCTAAATGAAATGTCACAAACCTCCATAATGGTGGTGATGTGACTTCTAAAAATCCTGCAACCACTTTACTAAGAGCTTGAGAAGTATAAGGGTCACTATCATAGTTAATGTTTGGAATATTGAAACCAAGGGGAATATCTGCAATAACTAGGGCATAATCCCTTTTAGGTATGAGTTTAGAATTGTCTTCACAGTTGCCTTGTATTATTTGATATTGAATAATTTCAAGCCCATTACAAATGAAATGAGTAGGAGTTGGATCAAGTTCAACATTCTTAAGATGTTTCTTCTTCAGGCTTTCGATCTTAATTTTTTCAATAAAGGCTCTGAAACTATCTGGTGCTCCATTTGCATCCTTCCTCATATTTAATAAAATAAACAAATATATGTGTAGGTTATAAAATAAAAATAGTATACAGATGAATAAAAATGAATATATAAATAAACATACCTTTTAAATGCAAGATAAAAATAAATAAATAATGTTGATGTAGAACTTGAATCTAGATAGTTGCGTACAACATCATCCCAACTATCTTCATTTAACAATTTAACCATTTGTTCTTGTATTTCCATGTAAACTTTGTGACTGCATAGATAAAGTAAAAAAAGTTAATATAATGATATGTATAACAAATACTACAAAGAACAATATGTTATATTTAAAAGAAAATTATATCTATAAATAAGTAAAAATAATTCAACACACTTTTGAAATTCCTTGGACATTTCCTCCAATGATAATTCCCTTAACCTCACATGGGATAATATTGCTTTGACAAGTTTTTCATCCTTTACTCCTTGCAATGCTCTCCAAGGTGTGATAGTCATATCTTCTGGAAGCTGCTTCATTTCAGGACCTGATTTACGGTTGTTACATATCAATGGTTTAGACCTTTTGACCTTTTGGTTTTTAATGCCAATGTTCTCCCACATGCTAAAAATCTCATTAATCAATTCCCATATCTCTCCAGTTCTAAATACCAACTGGAAAATGTTATCAATACCTCTGAATATATTAGTATTTACTTTGCCTCCTTTTGAATTGATTTTCTCCTCAATTTGATAGCCTATTTCCATACAACATTCCTTTAAGAAATCTACAATAACATTTAGCTTATCCCCACCACATTTTTCTTCAAATTCACTATGAATAAATCTAACCCTTTGGATGAAAGTCATAGACATCCTATATTCATTGTCTGAATTATGATCCCATGCCACTAACTTTGCTTTTGTATCTGATAAACCAACATAAATGATACATTTTATTGTTTCAAAATGTGGGTTATTGGGATATTCCTCCATCAATTATCTTTGAGCTTCTACATAATGGTTTCCCCCAAGCACATAATAATTGTATTAAAAACATTTTGACTTATCAAATGTTTCTTTGTTGGTAACTTGAACTAGATCAATAAGAAGCACATAATTAACCACATGAGCATATGGATTGTACCTGATCAATGCCTTCAAGTTGTGAACATGCAGGTGGTGTGGCTTTCTGATTTGATATTTACATTGTCCTTCACTTTCATTATAGATTTGTCTCACATTAAGATGAAATGTATGACCACCCTCAATTAAGTGTCTCTTTGTCAAGTTCTGTCGAATGGAATTTTGTTTTGTTTTAATAATTCCATCCTCTAAATCAGCTCCTGGTGTAATGATTTCTCTGCTTTCTCTTGAAGTTTCACTAGGATCTTGACTGTTGGTAATGACTACTTCAGAATGTTCAAATTTACTTTTCATCCTCATAACATTCTCATCATTAACTTGAACAAATTTATTCTTGGGCATTATTACTTTTGGTCTTTTATGACTCTTCTCCTTTCTAACATCAGTTCCAATGTCATCCTCAGTAATGACAACATATTCTTCAGTGTCAATTTCAACTTCATCATCTTCAAAAGTAACCTATCTACCTTTGCTAGATTTATCCACTAGAGGCATTTTTTTCGGATCCCTTGGATGTAGTTTTGTAGCACCATGAATTACTACATTTTGATTGTTTGCCATATCTTCTTCTGACACTGAGTAGAAGCTATTGACAACTTTCATAATATCATGCTCTATGAGATGAATGCCTCCTAACATAATTGAACAACTTGCAACAAAATTATGCCAAACAAAATATCATATGTCAATAAAAACAAAGTTATAAAAATATAATGATATAGTTACAAGAACGCAAAACATAAATATAAATAACAATACTTATGATATTTTGTTTCAACTCATTTATGATTTGTTTACCCAACTTTATAGATACCTCTCTCATGTCATACAATGAATATGATAACTGGTATTTAATCCCTTCATGTGACTTGAGCGGTTTTGTAAGTATGTAAACAACTTCACTGTCTGGTACCAAACACTTGTCTATGACCTTTCCGAGCACCTCATGAATTCCATTATTGTTAGGTATATAAACATATAGATATATTTGCACATCTTGGCTTTTTCTTTCTTTCACATACTAAACATTTGTTGGAAGTTTCACTTATTTTGATTTCATCCAATATGAAATCATCTTCTTATCGTTTGAGGCACTTGAAAGATTTGTAGCTATCAACTCAAATTTGGTTCATTCAATAGTGGTTTTTGAAGATCCACCTTTAACAGTCTTTGGTCTAGAAAGATTCACAAAAATCTTGTTTGATGCCATTTTCCTGAAAAAAGACACATATAAATCAATAAATTACAAAAAAATAATAGCTTAAATTAACAAACAAAATGATAAATGATAATTAATTTTATAAAACATAAGGATTTAAAAAAAATTAAGAAATTTAAAAAATATAGCACCATACCGCCCCACCCCAGAAATTGGTTGACCACCCAAGCCGACAGTTGGGCCTAGCCCCCTACCCCACCTTGGTGTCCCAACCACTGCGCCCCCTCCTCACCCTAGCCCTACCCACCATACCCGACCCCACCCAACCCTGGTGGCACCAACTCCTCCGCCCCCCCCTGGCAGCCCAACGACCTGCCACCCTGGTCAGTCATTGGGCTGCTAGGGTGGGGCAAAGGGCCGAGCGCCAGCCCCCTACCCCATGCTAGCAACCCAATGGTCGGCCGCCCCGACCGACCATTGGACCACCGAGGTGGGGTGGGGTGTTGGGCAGCCAACCCCCCTGCCCCTCACTCACGGGCCCGTTGGGCTGCCGGGGGCATGATCGAGCCCACCACACCCACTACAGACATAGTGGGTAAATATGTCCCACAAAAACTTTAACTTCTAAAAAAAAAAAAATCATTTAACTTATTTAATTTTAAAATTCGCACAGCGGAAAAATTAACTAACCTTTCAAATGCGATAATCCTCCATTGAATATGTTGTTGATAGCAATGTAGTTGCTCCACAAATTCGCTCCAAGTCTTTTAATGAACCTCAGAAAACCTTGATGTGATGTGAGGAATAGTGATAATGAAATTTATTATATAGGGGCAATTACAGAATTGTTTTACCCTGTAGTTAATGTGAGATTAATTTGTTTTTATAAATTTTAACATGTTAATTTTGTTATGATAGTATAGGAAACTATGATAAAGCGAACATTACGTAATTGTTTTACAACATGGTGAATGTGGGATTAATTTGTTTTAGAACGCATAATAAAATTTAAAAAAAAAAACATTCAATTGTTTAGTAAATATTATATAGTTTAAGTAATAAATTAATTTAGGTAAAATATTTAGTTTACAATTTAATTTAAAGATTTATTTCATAAAAAAAATAAAAAAAAATAAAAATAGTTACAAGTTTTCAATATATTGTAGAAGAAAATAATGGAGGGAAATACATGAAATGAAATTTTTGGAGGGAAAAATTTTGGCGAAAATTTTTGGAGGGAAGTTTTCATTCATTAAGCTATATAATGTCATTAAGAGAGTCTGCATTTGTATCATTCAACCTCTTCTATTTAAAAGGCATGGATTCTTCTAATAGTGAAGTTTTGTTCTGTGAAGCATCAACATCTTCGTCATGTAACAACTCTATTCATATTGATGAATATAACGAAAGTTCTTCCACTATGAATAGAGATTCAATTATTCCACTTAGTCCTAATCCTAAGGACTATGAGAAAAGCTGATGAAAGACTGGATGAAGAATTTCAAATAAATAAAGAATCACAGTTTCCACTTAGTCCTAACCTATGGATTATGAGAGCAATAGTGATGAAGAGCATGATGAATAATTTCAAAAGAATGGTGTGTCACGGTGTCCACTTAGTCCTAATCCTATGGACTATGAGAGCAGCAGTGACAAAGAGCATGATGACAAATTTCAAAAAAATGGAGTGTCACGGTGTCCACTTAGTCCTAATCCTATGGACTATGAGAGGAACAATGATGAAGAGCATGATAATGAATTTCAAAAGAATGGAGTGTCACAATGTCCACCTAGTCATAATCCTATGGAATATAAGAGTAGTAGAGATGAAGAGCATGATGAATAATTTCAAAAGAATGGAGTGTCATAGTGTCCACTTAATCCTAATCCTATGGACTATGAGAGAAACAGTGATGAAGAGCATGATGAAGAATCTCAACTGAATAGAGTGCCACAATGTCCACTTAGTTCTAATCCTATGGAATATGAAAGAAACAGTGATGAAGAATTTCAAAAGAATGAAGTTTCATGGTGTCCACTTAGTCCTAATCCTATGGACTATGAGAGCAACAATGATGAAGAGCATGATGAAGAATTTAAAATGAATAGAGTGTCACAGTGTCCACTTAGTCCTAATCCTATGGACTATGAAAGCAACGGTGATGAAGAACATGATGAAGAATTTCAAATGAATAGAGTGTCAGGATGTCCACTTAGTCCTAATCCTATGGACTATGAGAGCATCAGTGATGAAGAACATGATGAAGATTTTCAAATAAATAAAGAGTCGCAGTTTCTACTCAGTCCTAATCCTAAGGACTATGAGAGTAGTAGTGACGAAGGACAAGATGAAGCACTTAGCCCTAATCCTAATGACTATGAGAGTAGCATTGACAATGCACATGAGGAAGAATATCCAATAAGCATCGAGTCAAATTTTCCATTTAGTCCTAATTCTAAGGACTATGATAGTAGCACAGAAGAAGAGGGAGATGAATAATATCCTTCAAGTCAGTATTTCAAAAGCACATCTGATCATAGTGAGGATAACATTCCTCAAAATGATGATGAAAATGCTTATACAAATGATGATCCAATGATGGAGATGTTTCCAGGAAATATTGTATCGAGGAGTAGAAGAAGACCTTTTCGTATCAATATAAGATGTTCTATTTATACAAGGGATAGAGCAGAATATCTGGCGAGAAGAAATTCTATCAGCGCTCTCATTTCAAGTGAATTTTGTCAAAAATATTGCTTGAAACATATGGATTTCAAATTTGCATTAGAGAAAGGAAGAGATATTTGTCAATGAATAAAAGCGTGCAAAATTCATATTTAGTTTGGTGCATGCAATCTACATTGTCAAGTTATGATTATCATATTGAGTCTTTATTTATCTATATAAAGGATTTCAAAATGTTTCATTCGATGGGTAATTTTCATCTGTCAAGAATCCAAGAAAATTTGGAAAAGGATCCCACATTTTATTCAGAAGTACGTTATAAACAACAGTTTGGGCCATTATCAAATACTGCAATGTCATGCATGAAATATTTATTTTCAAAGCATGGAGAGTGTATGCCAAATAGAGAGACAATACATATTCCAGATAATTTTTCAAGACGATAAATCTACAACTTGTATAAAGAATATGAAGAAGGTTCTGAGGGACATGGTCGGTTTATTACATATCAATATTTTGTGAAGGTATGGAAGAAAGAATTCAACAATGTCTGTATTCCTAAGAAGACAAGGATGGGGATTTCTAATACATGTGCTTCTCTTAAATCAAAAAGGGATAAATGTGAAGGGTCAAAAAGAGATAAGCATTCATAACTTTAACTTTTAAAACTGTATAGTCATCAACTATGAAAATGTATTTCTTAATGAATTTCTTTTATGTTGTGTAGATTCCATTGTCAAAGAAATTCAGGAGCACCACAAACAACAAACAATTGAAAGAAAAAAGTTGTACGAGCATCGAAAGAAGTGTTATGATACTCCGAATAAATATTTAGGTTTGATAATTGATGATATGGACTAGAAGAAAACACTTTTACCACAAGTTGTTTGCACACCCAAAAATTTATAGGAGGAAAATTTTATTCAATATCACTTGGTCAGTTGTATGGTTTTCAATGGGAAAATGTTTCCAAGGGTGTATTTCACAGCCCCAAATATTCATAATGATGCAAATTTGACAATAACCATAATTCATGATGTGATTTCTCATTGGTCTAGTAATCTTCCTGAAGTTTTGTATCTACAATTGGACAATACTTGCAGTGAAAACAAAAATCATATTGTTTTTGGATATCTAAACATGCTTGTTGAATTGAGAATTTTTCAAAAGGTAAAGGTTGGTTTCCTTCTTGTTCAGCACACTCATGACCATATTGATCAAAATTTCAGTCGTTTTTCAGTCACATTGAAGAGGAAGGAAGTTGGGATCTCGCCATCATTAATTGAATGTATTAAGAAATCATACATGCCAGAGCCTACCTTTGATGTGTTGGAAGAAAATATTGACATGCGAAGGTTTATTTTGGGATCGCATGGTGAGGAGAAATGCATTGAACAATTTAATTACATTAGCTTCCAACATCAATTTCGTATCAAAACAATTGATGGGAAAACACTAATATGGGGCAAGAAGTATTCAACTACTGTAGAATGGTCACCATCATCAAGTTTGGAATTTTTGAAGTTCATTCCAGATCATCCAATATTTGCATCAAAAATATTGTTATTACAATCAGTTGGTGAAGTTCATAATGCATGCAAACATAATAGAGATATAAATTATTCTAATTGCCTAAAATAAATTAAAAAATGTAGCAGATATACATATGAGTACTTGGACATTGTTTATATAGTTTGGTGGGAGTCATTTTTCAATAACCAAAGTGATATCATTTAAAGAACAACAAATGAAGATATACCTTTGAAAAATCCATTTATTTGGCCAAAAAATGTGTCAAATGAACATGAGGAAAGAAACATTGTTGAATGACAACAATCTCAAGGTATTATTAATTCTTCACAGGCAGAGGAAAGAGAGATATATATTGGTTCCAAAATCTCTCGTGCACAACATGAAGCCATGGAAGACCTTTAAAGTGGTTTAGTACAGGGTATTAAGGAGGGTTGCATGATCCAAATGCTAGTAAATGGAGATCCCAATGGTTATCCATTTTGGGTTTCTGAGGTTATAAATGTATTTACAGAAAATGAATATGTTACAAGTGTTGAAGTACATTGGTATGCTACAAATACACACCCATTCAATGGTGTATATAATCTAGAGATGGTAGTTGATAAAAAAAATTGGTGGAAAGAGAAAAAGAAAGGGTACAAATATAAATTATCCCCACACAGACCTCTTAAAATTGGAGGATGTTGACATACTTGTTTCTGACTTCAATTTAACAAAGAGATGAACTCTTCACTTCAAGACGATAGAGATTCTGAAAAGATTGTTACCAGAATGAACAATGTTGAGATGGGAGTCTGTTGAAACCAATCATAGATCCAAAATAATTTTGAAACCTGAAATGGTGGGCATGCATGTCAACTCAAATGTGGCACTAGCTAATGAAAGAGAAGAATATGGAACATCTTCGTCTGCATCCAGTCATTCATCTGAAGATGTGAATTCTGATGGTGTGCAAGAAAATATGAGTGATTCTGAATAATTGTCTAAGATAGTTTATATAACTGATGTTTGCATCGTATCATGAAATAAAATTTTTGATTTCCATATGGTGTTAAATCAGAGGTTATGAGTCATTTTTATGTTGTTGGATTATATGTTTTAATTATGATGATTTTATTGTTTAGAATATCTACAATGCAACAATAAATTAGAGATATAATGTATGTTTCATTCAATCTACAAATAATGACATTTTGATTAATTTAGTCATGTAATTTGTTCATAATGTCATGGTTTTTTAATTTTATGGTTGAAAATTTTCCAATTTTGTTTGTATCTTTAATGCTATGGTTGAAAACAATTAGAATTTTAGCGATCTTTAGTGTGATTTTATTATATGTTTAACAGCATGGGTGAAAACTGATATAATTTTAATGTGTTTCAGATCCCATTACTTTATCTTTATCGTCATTACTAAAACATGTTGAATTTATACTTAGGAAAGAAAAATGTTATTCTACCAAAAACATTAGTGTGTTTTTCTTGTCAAAAATAGTTGTTTTTTTGCACATAAAAATTTGGTTTTACTATAATTTCTTAAAAATGTTGAAAATTGACCCTAAAAAGAAATTGTCATTCCAATATCAACACTTTTCATTTTCAGGGTGTTTTTTGCACAAGTTTTGCATGAAAAATTCATTTTCACTGCCATTTTTAAAACATGTTCAAATTTGAGCCTTTAAAAAAACATGTCGTTCTAGTATACACACTTTTCGTTTTTAGCACTGTTTTCTATGTTTTTTCGAGGTTTTTTTTCTAGAGTTCCCGTTTTGAGTTTATAGTTCCCATTTTAAAGTTTACATTGTTCATCTTTGTCTAATAAGATCCAGCTTATGGAAGGTTCACCAGGAAGAACCCTGACCCAAATCCTCTTGTAGTGGTTTCTAATCCTGAAAAATTGTTAGGAACAAGAAAGTGGTGGTGGAAAGTCAGGCTAGTTATTATCCTATCAGGAAATTGTTGACCTAGATTTTCATTGATGTCAATATGGAAATATTCTAGGAGAAGTGGAGCAAGAAGCCAGGAGGAAAAAAAAGAGAAGAAGTTATCAAAATCCATCATAAAGCATGAAGCCAAAGCGTAAGAGGAAGAGGTCATTGGAAGCCACGAGAAACAAAGAGAAACACACATCAGAGGTGCATAAGCGAAAGAGCAATTAATAGAGGAGCCATATTGTTCATTAGAAGGAACAAAGAGGAACACACATCAGGAGGAGAACCCAGCGGAAGAGCAGTTAATAGAGGAGCCATATCATGAGACAGGAGGACAAGCCAGCGGAAGAGCGGTTAACAAAGGAGCCATATCATGAGATAAATGAGGAATATCATAGAAGAGCTATTGGAGCAGTGTATCGAAAGCCATCATGGAGCCATATCAGACCAAAGAAGAGCAGAAAGAGCTATTGGAGTAGAGAGTCGTTACTCTGTGTATCCGCAATCAACAGCTATAAGTGGGTTTGTAATAGTGGCAGGTGGTAAGTGGTATTTAGAGGAGAGCACCCATTTCCATTCAATAGGCAACACGTAGCACTCGAGTGAAGAAAGAAAACCATTTTTTTCGAGTGGTTATTTCCCTTGCAAATTTCTCTCCTGAAATTGATGCAAGCTATTGGATCCAGCGCAGGTTGATCAACGATGAAGGATCAAAAAACGGTTTTGCATTGATCGAGTTAAGTGTTGACCGTCAGATCATGAGTAGATCAACAGTGGATTGCTAAGGAATACCGCTTAATATCATATCATATGTTATAAAGGGATGGCACATTAAATATGCGATTGCGATATATATATATATATATATATGTGTGTGTGTGTGTGATACAATACTTGGGCCCAATATTATAAAGATGCGATACAATACTCGGGCCCAAGGATTCCATTGTAATACACTTTAAAGTTACATTGCATCTGCCATATCGCAAGACTCTTATAGAGCCTTACCACCTTGAAAGTGTCGATTGCGATAATACACAGACCCGAACAGGTTATAGCAAAGAGCAGAAGAGTATAATATTAATGCGAATATTATATATATATATATATATATATAATATATTATATATATATATTTATATCTATATATATATATATATATATATATATATATATATATAATATATTATTATAATAGAGGAGAGAGAGGAGAGAGAGAGAGAGAATAGATTCGATATAGATAAGTATAGATATATATGCGGACCCAACTAGATCATTGCAAATGTTATATATATTCGCATTCGTCAATATTGCAAGCCTCTGTAAACTTTGCCAATTGAAAGCACCGATTGCGATATATATCCATATATATATATATATAATATATGGACCCGATGGAGTTATTAGAAATAGTTTGTAATAATATCACGTCTGGGTATCAGGGAATTGGCTATGTTATGTGCAAATCTGTTGATTGCGATAAAGTTGTGGATTAATATAATATCACATCCAGAAGGGGAATCAGCCATCGGCTATGTTTTTGGCACGACTTATAAAAGACCTCTAGAACTTGCAATTGCGATAAAAGGATGATGTGGCATGTGGGACCTATATATGGCTATAGTCTCTCTTATATGGTTTCCATGAACAATTAATGTATATTGTATGAATATTAAAAAAGGGCCTCTCTGATATTTTTTAATATGCAACACTATTGTAATTCGGCCTCTCTTCCACATTAAGTGTCCTGTGTGTATTGATGGATTTGAAGAGATAGAGGAAGCCGAAGAGTGAGCACAGAGGAAGCTGAAAGCTCAAGCGAACAAGGAGGAAGCCAAAAGTTCAGGCATATCAGGCTTCTATAATAGTGATCAAGGAAGGTTCAAAGGTTGTTGGCGAACTAGAAGAAAGGAACAAGCCATAGGTCCAGCAGGATAGAAAAGGGCCGATGGTCCAGTAGGACAGAATAGGGCTGAAGGTCTAGCAGGAGAAGAGGAAGACGAAGGTCCAGTAGGATAGGAGGAAGCCAACGGACAAGCAACTCTATTGATCATGTTACCTTGTGAAAGGCTTAGACCTGTGAAGAATTAATCAGGTACATAATGCATACTGAAGAACAATTCTGTGATATAATAAATAAATTTTCATTTGATATTGCTTGAAGGGAATATTAGCCAGCACCAGTATTGAAGAGTATGTGAATGTATTTCTTGGAAGTAAGAGATTGTGATAGCAAGGACAGTGCATAGTAGTCATGCTAGAAGCATTCACCATGACAGTGAGAACAAAGGCCTGAAACAGAGAGTTGGTTCTTGTGGAGAGCTTAGTGCAACTAATAGTAGACTCACTAAAGTTGTGTGGATACATTATCAGAGATCATGATGGCTACTTGATATCATCATGAGATAACCTTTGCAGACTCTCTATGGACAGTATGAAGAGTTGTAAAGACTTCTTCATATGAAGATTGGTTGTCATTGATGTTGTAGCATGGAGACTACAGTGAAGCTGTAAACAGACAGAATTTAGTAAAAAGGAGCTTTGGTAGTAGAACATTACTATCAAACATGCCTTGACAGCAGAGGGTTGGAGCCCTTGGGGTTGGTGCCTCAGAAGTTGGAAGGATTGATGTCCTTAGAGTTGGTGCTCCTATATCCAAGGTTGGTGACTTTACAGCAAAGATTTGGAGCCCTTGAGGTTGGTGCCTCAGAACTAGAAGGATTGGTGTCCTGGGAGTTGGTGCTCCTAAGTCCAAGGTTAATGCCTTAACAAAACAGAGTTGGTGCTCTAGAGGTTGGAGCCTCACAAAAGTCCAAGTTGGTACTTGGCACCAGATTGGAACCATATATATATTGTATCTATTTTATTGCAAAGGTTATATTAATAAAATTATTTATTCTTGTTGTTCATCTTGTGTTCTGAATATAAATTTTTTGACTGGAAAAAATAACAATCGAAAAGAAATACTGATTCACCCCCCTCTCAGTATTTCCAACAATTGGTATTAGAGCCAGTGCCTTCATTCAAAGCCTAACATCTTGAAGGTTGATCTTTAGAACACAAATGGTGAAGCCAAGGAAGAAAGTCTCCAATCCTCCTAAATATGTGTCTCCCTCTACCACTGAAATAGAAGAAAATCAATTTGAGAAGGGTCCATGGTTCAATGGAAACTTTGATGTGTGGGAAGCAAGAATGAGGAATTTCTTAAAGACTCAAGGCATTGAAATTTGGAAATCAGTAATTGTTGATAGCATGATGGATGAAGAATCTAAGGAGTACAATGCAAAAGCAATGAAGGCAATCTTGAATGGGCTACCTGATTCTATAAAGAACAATTTAGGAAAATGTTTGTCAACAAAGGGTATATGGGACAAACTTTATTACCTTCACTCAAAAGGAGCATTGACCATGACCATCAATCAAGAAGATGATGGAAATCATGAAGGAAATCCAGAACCCATCACAGAAGCTAAAAATGAGAATGATGATATCAAGGCTAAAGAAGATTTAGAAGATGAAGAGAATAAAAAATATTTTGGAGAAGATCTCCTCGCTCAACTTATGTCTTCCATGGAAGATATTATCAATTTAAAAAAGGAAAATGAGGAACTTAAGAAGAAAGCACTAGTTGGTGACCAAGACCACATAAGGAAGAAAGTTGACCTTGTCAAGCTTCAAGTACAAGAAAGGGATGAAGAGCTTGCCAATATTAAGAAGGAATTTCATCAAAGCAAAAGAAAGCAACATGAAGAAGTCATATCCATGACAAATCAACTGGATAAAGCAAAGAAACGAGAAGATACCTTGCCAAGTTAACTTGAACAGAGACACAAGAGCTTGAACAAACTTGAAGAAGAGATTGGTCAGCACAAGGTAGAGGTATCTTCTCTCAAATCTCAACTACAAGAAGCAAGAAAGTTAGCACAAGGAGCTGAGAATACAATGGAAGCATTGGCAATCATAGAAGAACAGGTTGATGAAGCAGAAAAGGAGAGAAACACCATGATATGTCAACTAAAAGCAAAGGATGAAGAAATTTTCAAATTAAAATCTAACATCAAACTTCTCAAGGCTGAAACATGTAAAGCTACAAGGATCAAGGAAGAAATGGAGAGCATTCTAGCAAAGGAAAATGAAGAAATATTCAAAATGAAGTCAAATATCATCTCCCTTAAAATAGAAGCAAATGAAGCTACTCATATCAAGGAAGAAATTGAGAAAAAACTTCATAAGAAGAATAATGAGTGTGAAAGATTGGAAGAAGAGATTTTCTTCCTCAGGAAAAAGGTTGAAGGGATGAACAAAACCTTGAAGAGATCTCAAGCCTTGGATGACATGCTCAACCATCAAAGATGTCCATTTGATAAATCACATCTCAGGTATGCAGATGAATCCTCAAACAAGAATGATAATGCTTCAAACAAAAGGGATGTGAAGAAGCTAGAAAGAAATGGTGATGCTCTTAGTTCCAGCAAAGGCAAGGAGAAAAATCAAGGCAACGATGGAAGAAATCCTACTCCAAGAAGAAATGTAGATAATGTCAAGGATGCTAGAAGCAATGGTTATCTTCAAAGAATCTCAAGACAGAAAGACTTCAGAAGTACATCAAGGAAATCTCCATCTCCCAGGTACCAAAGTTTATTTGTTGGTTATTGTTATTCTTGTACAAACTTTGGTCACATGGAAAATGATTGTAAAGCATATCATAAAGATAGATGTTATGGTCCCCGACCATATCATAAAGATAGATATTATTGTCATCAACAATCTCCAAGGAACAATTTTGCAGGAATAAATCATGAATTCTTATTCATGAACAATGTAGAATGCTTCAAGTGTCATAACATTGGTCATATGGCACGTGATTGTAACTTAACTTGGGGTCTTGCACAAGCTAGAACCATGCAAAAGAAGAAAGCTACACAAGTATGGAGAAGGTAGAAAATACAATCTGAAAGTCCTTTGAATTCTCCAGCCAACAACACATGTTGTTGACCTGATCTTCGACAACCTGAGCATTTGATATGAAGATTCTTCCAAAAGAGATGATGCATACAATTAGGGGGAGCCTGTGATTCTTAATCATTATTGCAGAAGCTATTATTGAAAGGGTCCTTATGAAATCCTTGTTGAGCTATATTAACAATCATTCGTTGATAAAGATCATTTCTCAGGAGCACTCCATTGAAGAACTTGATCTCTTAACTATTCTTTGGACTGGTGTTGAAGATGTTTTCCACTTGATCACTAAGTAGAAATTGGAACAATAGAGAATATCATCTAATACTAGAGAAATAGGGCAAATAACCATGTTGCTATTATTACAGAAGTTTATGTCTCAACTCAGGGATTGAATGTGAGAACAGGTAAATTATGGACACAAATAAAAGCAACCTTCAAACAAACAAATACATCTGGGAATGAAGTATGAAGCAAGAGCAGTTGGCAGCATCTAACAAAACTGAAGCATTGTTGAAGACATGATAAATAGTTATGATACATGAAGAGGGGATAATGTGCTAGTTGCAGCAATCCTTCTATCTTGAGTAAAAAGAAGAGCACTATTACAGGGGGGGTAACATACTCATGAAGATCTACTATTCATAAAGAAAAGAAGCAGTTTGATAGGGGGAGTACCTGAGCATTCCTTTGCCATTGATGTCAAAGGGTGAGAGAAGAAGAATGTTGCCATCAATAACAAAGGGGGAGATTGTTGACCTAGATTATCATTGATTTCAATATGGAAATATTCTAGGAGAAGCAGAGCAAGAATCCATGAGGAGAAACAATAGAAGAAGTTATCAAAAGCCATCATAAAGCATGAAGCCAAAGCATAAGAGGAAGAGGTCATTGGAAGCCACGAGAAACAAAGAGAAACACATATCAGAGGTGCATAAGCAAACAAGCAATTAACAAAGGAGCCATATTGTTCATTAGAAGGAACAAAGAGGAACACACATCAGGAGGATAAGCCATCAGAAGAGCAATTAACAGAGGAGCCATATCATGAGACAAAAGGAGAAGCCAGCAGAAGAGAAATTAACAGAGGAGCAATATCATGAGATAGAGGAGGAATATCAGAGAAGAGCTATTGGAGTAGTGTATCGGAAGCCATCATGGAGCCATATCAGACCAGAGAAGAGCAGAAAGAGCTATTGGAGCAAATATTCATTACTCTGTGTATCCATGTTCAATAGCTATAAGCGGGTTTGTAATAGTGGCAGTGGTTTTCGGGTGGACGCTAGGTAGTAAGTGGTATTTAGAGGAGAGCGCCTGATTCCATTCAATGGGCGACACATATCACTCAGGTGGAGAGAGAAAACCATTCTTTTTAGGTGGTTATTTCCCTTGCAAATTGCTCACCCAAAATTCATGCAGATCGTTGGATCCAGCGCAGGCTGATCAACGGTGGAGGATCAATGGACGGTTTTGGGTTCATCAGGTTAAGTGTTGATCGTCGGATCGTGAGTAGATCAATGGTGGAGGATCACTAAGGAATACCGCTTAATATCATATCATAAGTTATAAAGGGATGGCACATTAAATATGTGATTGCGATATATATATATTTATTATATTGTATATTATATATATACACGATAGAATAGATAATATATATTATATTATTAGATGCGATACAATACTTAGGCCAAGATTCCATTGTAACTACACTTATAAGTTACATCACATTCGCATATTGCAAAACATCTTTTATAGACTTGCCCACATTGAGATAGTTCGATTGCGATAGTACATGGACCCGAACAGGTTATAGAAAAGAAGTAGAAGAGTATATAATATATAAATGTGATAATACACAAACCCAAATAGGTTATAAAAAGAGTGAAGAGTATATAATATAATAGATGCGATATATATAATATATATAATATTATTATATATATATATATATATATATATATATATTATATATATTATATATATGCAGACCCACTGCACCATTATAAACTACCCTGTTGTTATATTGCATCCGCCTATTGGAACCCTCCTAGCACAAGTTATAAAGGTCTATCACCCCCAAACCACCGATTATGATATGTATGCGGACCTACTGCAACATTATAATACGACCTATTGAAATATCGCATCCATTCAATCGCAATGTTCAAAAGAATTGACATTGCTGGACTGTCGATTGCAATATGTATACAGACCCGACTAGATCATTGCAATATGATTTAATATATTATCACATCCGTTGCATATTTCAAGCCTCTTGTAAAGCCTTGCCACATTGAAAGTGCCGATTACAATATATATATATATATAGATGGACCCGATGGAGTTATTAAAAACAATTTATAATAATATCGCGTTTGGGTATCGAGGAATTGGCCATGTTATGTGCAAATCTTCCAATTGCGATAAATTTGTGGAGTTAATATAATATCACATCCAGAAGGGGAATAGGCCATCAGCTATGTTTTGGGCACGACTTATAAAATACCTCTAGAACTTGTGATTGCGATAAAAGGATGATGTGGCATGTGGGACCTCTGTATGGATATAGTCTCTCTTATATGGTTTATGTGAACAATTAATGTATGATGTATGAATATTAAAAAAGGGCCTCTCTAATATTTTTTAATACGCGACACTACTGTAATTCATCCTCTCTTCCACATTAATGTGTCCTGTGTGTATTGATGGATTTGAAGAGGCAGAGGAAGTTTAAGAGTGAGCATAGAGGAAGCTGAAAGCTCAAGCAAGCAAGGAGGAAGCCAAAAGGTTAGGCGTATCAAACTTATCTAACAGTGAACAAGGGAGGTTCAAAGGACGTTGGTGAACTAGAAGAAAGGAGCAAGCCATAGGTCCAGCAGGACAAAAAAGGGCCGAAGGTCCAGCAGGACAGAAAAAGGGCCAAAGGTTCAGCAGGACAAGAGGAAGCCGAAGGTCCAGCAGGACAGGAGAAAGTTGATGGACAAGCAACTCTGTTGATCGTATTAACCTGTGAAAGACTCAGACCTGTGAAGAATTAATCAGGTACATAATGCATACTGAAGAACAATTCTATGATATAATAAATAAAGTTTCATTTGATATCACTTGAAGGGAACAATAGCCAACACCAGTATTGAAGCATATGTGAATGTATTTCTTGGAAGTAAGAGATTGCAATAGCAAGAATAGTGTGCAGCAGTCACGCTGGAAGCATTCACCATGACAGTGAGAATAGAGGCCTAAAACAAAGAGTTGGTTCTTGTGCAGAGCTTAGTGTAGCTAACAGTAGATTCACTAAAGCTATTTGGAGACATTATCAAAGATCATGATGGCTATTTGATATCATCACGAGATAATCTTTGCAGACTCTCTATGGACAGTATGAAGAGTTGTAAAGACTTCTTCATATGGAGACTGGTTGCCATTGATGTTGTAGCATGGAGACTACAGTGAAGCTATAAACAGACAGAATTTAGTAAAGAAGAGCTTTGGGAGCAGAACATTACTATCAAACATGCCTTTACAATAGAGGGTTGGAGCCCTTGAGGTTGGTTCCTTAGAAGTTGGAAGGATTGGTGTCCTTGGAGTTGGTGCTCCTATATCTAAGGTTGGTGCCTTAATAACAAAGGGTTGGAGCCCTTGAGGTTGGTGCCTCAGAACTAGAAGGATTGGTGTCCTAGGAGTTGGTGCTCCTAAGTCCAAGGTTTTGACAAAACAGAGTTGGTGCTCTGGAGGTTGGAGCCTCACAAAAGTCCAAGTTGGTTCTTGGCACTAGATTGGAACCATATCTATATTGTATCTATTTTATTGCAAAGATTATATTAATAAAAGAATTTATTCTTGTTGTTCATATTGTGTTCTGAATATAAATTTTTTGACTAGAAAAAATAACAATTGAAAAGAAATATTGATTTACCCCCCTCTCAGTATTTCCAACAAAAATATATTTCCTCACCAGAAATTTCTTCTGAAACCCCATTGTTTAGAATGAGGTCTTGTTCTAGTATCCTTGAAATTTTAGCGGATTCAAACGATTTAAGTTCTCATTTATCATCCCCAATGATTGAGCTTAGTCAGAATATCATCCAGCAGTTCAGTAAACTCAAAGGTCTAGTTGACAAAGTTCATAAATCTGTTGAAAACACAGTCCTATCTCATAGAAATATCCTTGTTCAATCTGTTTCCACTACTAGCTCCGTTTTGACTTCATCTCAAAATCCTTCATCCTCAATTTCAACTTTCATTCATCTGGTTCTTCCATTGTCTACTATTGTTGTTACACCGCCGGTCAGTCACCAAACTACTCAAGTAGTAATTATGGCAACAATATATGATCCTTTGGGTTTGGTTGCCCAGCTACATGATTTACCTCTCAATTATGGGCAGAGGCTTCCACAGTATGATGGCACATAAGAAATCACCACTAAGAAGCATGTTGACAAGGTTAGTGATTTCATGGATTTGGAGGAAGTAGACCATGATGATGTTAAAATTAGATTTTTTTCTCAGAGTTTTTTCAATGATGTCAAGAAATGGTTCAGGATTTCTCGCCCAAGAGAATTTGCAAATTATTAGGAGTTAGAAGATACTTTCCTTGCAAGGTGGGGTGGAAAGAGGAACCCTTTATAGATCTTGGCTAAGTACAACAATTTGAAAACACATCCCAGAGAGTTCAAGATTTTTCTACAATTTTTAACAAATTGTACAATTCAATTCCTACAAAGATTAAGCCTCCTCCCGGGCTTCCCTTACTGCATTATTTGGATGCTTTTGACCCTAAAATGGCTTATTAGCTCAGAGAAATAAATCCATCAACATTGGAGGACATACAAATAATGCATTCAGTGTGGAGGCCAATCTATTAGCGAAAAATTCTAAGTTTAATTCTGAGAAGAGAGTCACCATAAAGGAGGATCTTGCCACTTCCTCATATGCTAATTTCAAAACATTGGTTAAGAAAATGAAGAAGGTGACAGAGAAAATATCCCTCGCTGAGTGGACAGTAGTTCGAGAGACCCAGATCGTTCCACAAATAAAAAATCTAGGTTTCCAAAGGCAACCACAGTTTCCTAACAAACCTCAGGAGAAGAAGGATCCAAAACAATCACAATAGAAAATATGACCATCATTCCAACAAAAGTTTGCTCAAGATCAAGATGAGGAAGATGAGAAAATTCCTAAAGATCAAATTTTGTTTTTTAGTGGTGGGCAGCAGGAGATTTATTTGACCAAAGAGGATCAAGAACATGAGAAGCTTGAAAATTTTGAAGCGAAAGATGAATAACTATTGTTGTCCCAATCCCAAAATGATGCATTGATGATTGAATTAGAGGAATATAGAAAGGGTTTTTAGGATGTTATAATGCAAGTGCAACAACAAGATAATTTGAGGAATAAGACTTTGGGAGGTAATGCAGCAAAGAAATATGCACCAACCATCAATGCAACAAGGAAAGAATTGCCTACCAATGGTGTTAAAAAGATCCTCCCCAATGAAAGTGCTTTGAAGAAAGATATTCCTAGCACAAGTGCCCAAATGAAAGAGCCTACTGTCACTATTTTTCAGCAGAAGGACATCATATCCAAAGACAAAGAGGTTTTAGAAAAGAAGGATGTTGTTCACAAGGAGACTAAAAAGGTAACAAGTTTATTTAATCTCAAAGTTGAAGTTGCTAAGTTGAAGATTTCTATTCCTCTTAGTGAATTAGTGAGAAATGATCAGTATAGGTTTCCAATTTTAAAGGCGCTTAGAGTAGATAAAACCTCTGATACAGTTAACATAGTGAATGATCATCCAACTATCATATTTGGGCCAAAAATTAAGGATAAAACACAAGATGGTGATGTTCCTCCCTTTTATGTTAGTTTGAATGTACATGAACAAATCCTACACAATGTTACGTTGGACTCTGGGGAATCCTATAATTTAATGCCAAAGGTGATTATGGGGAGGTTGGGATTAGACATTACATAACATACAAGGACCTTTACTCATTTGATTCCAAAAAGGTGAAATGTTTGGGCTTAATTAAATATCTAGCAATATCCTTGACCTAGATTCCTTCTAAATGCATGGTGATGGACATCGTGGTGGCAGACATGCCTCCTGGGTATGGTATGCTATTATCTAGATCTTGGATGGAAAAATTGAATGGAGCATTACAAACCAACATGTCATACATTAGAATCCTAGTTTTTGAAGGACAATTGAGAAGGTTATAAAGAGAGCCTCTCATGCAGTATATGATCATCAATAAGGACGATCCTATTAACCATCCAGTGTATGTTGTCCATTTTGATGTGGACTCATTCGTTCTATTTAATTCAAGTTGTCCTGATGATGAAGCCCTTTTTTCAAAGATTGAACAAGAGGGGGAAAACATTCAAGAAAAACAAATTCTACATGAGGATTCAGGGCAAGACATCCAAAGAAAAATGGATGTCAAAAAGAAGGAAGATAGTGAAATGGAGTAAGATGTCTTGTGTAATGATAAAGAGACATCTGCAAAACAAATTTCTGAAGTAGGCAACCTTAAAAAAGAAAGGCATGACATCAATGAAAAGGAGAGACAGATCAGCCAATCTGCCCTCAAAAAATCTGCAAATTTCAAAATTGAAATAGATGGTAAAGGAAGGAAGAAACACCAAGTTTGGACCATGAATTTTTGATGGAGTAGCAAGCAGAGAAGGAGCTAGAGTGGGGGTGTGGATTATCAATCCAGAAATTGGTAAGTCAAAGTTGTGTTCATATAAACTGGATTTTTATTGTACTACCAATATGGTGGAATTCGAAGCTTTGATTTTGGGTTTGAGGAATTTAAAAAAAAATCAAGGGCTAAAAGAATTGTTGTTTTTGGTGATTCTGAGTTGGTGGTTAGGCAAGTCAAAGGTGAATACTAGACCAACCATTTCCACATGCAAGCTTATCAGAATGTTGTACTTGATTATTTGCATAATTTTGTTGAATATAGTTTTCAGTGGTTACGAGGAAAGACAATGTTGTTGCAGATGCATTGGCTACTTTAGCCTCTGATTTTGACATGCCCAATAATGTTAAAGGAAAATACAGGGTAGAGCTGAGACATAGACCCGATGTTCCAGATAACAATGGTCATTGGCAAGTATTTGAAAATTAGAAGGTAGAAAATTTCTTGCTAATGAAAGAAGAGTTTGCCAAAATGAGATGGGAAAGGGACAATGAGTGGGAAGATGTAGATAAGGATAGATACATAAATCAAATGAAGGAGGAATTGAATAAGAAAGGCTCTCAGTTGGAGATATTGCAACTAAAGGACAATATCCTTCCAAGAGGTCTCGTACCTTTGGAGGAATTGTTTCACTAGAATGATGTGGACAAAAGACAAAAATTAGCACCGTTGGAGAAGGAATTGAAGAATGAAATATAGGTACAACAAAACACCTAAAGATGATAAAGTTGTCTAAAACCTTGAGCCCTGATATGAAAAGAAAATATTTGGAATTATTTATTGAGTTCTCTGATGTTTTTGCTTGGGGGTATGAAGACTTGAAGGTGTATGACAAAGAGATCATTTAACATATAATACCAATAAAAAAGGATCAAAATCCATTTAAGTAGAAGTTGTGGAGGACCAATATGGTATTGTTGCCCTTAATTGAAAAATAAGGAAACTTTATGATGCTGGTATTATAGTTCCCCTCCATTTTTCAGGTTGGTTGTCTAATTTGGTACCAATCAGAAAGAAAATGGATGAAATTAGATTGTGTATAGATTTCATGAACATAAACAAGGTGTCCCTCAAGGACAGCTATCTACTACCAAAAATGGACCATGTTCACCATAAAGTAGTTGGTGCCAGAATAATGTCACTACTGGATGGATTCTCTAGGTATAACCAGATTTTGGTTCACCTAGAGGACCAAGATAAGACCGCCTTCACAACTCCCTCGGGTACTTTCAAGTATGCTAAGATGCCATTCGGTTTGACGAATGTGGGGAAACATTTAAGCATATGATGGACATAGATTTTGCAGAAGAAAATAATACGTTTCTTGTCATATACTTGGATGAAATTACTATTTACTCACAGTCTAATGAGGAACATTTGTAGCACTTAAGAGAAGTTTTATAAGTGTAGGAAACATGGCATCTCATTAAATCCCAAAAACTCCTTGTTTGGTTTAGAGGAAGGAAAAATATTAGGTCATAACATTTCAAAAGATGGCATAAAAATAGACCCTAACAGAATTGCAGCAATTCAAACAATGGATGCTCCAAGGAGTAAAAAGGAAATTCAATCCTTTTTGGGAAGATTTAATTTTTTGAGAAGGTTCATTCCCAATTTGGTTAAGATTTCTAGGAAAATTACAAACCTGCTAAATCGGGACAATGAGGTGAAATGGAATGAAGACAGTAGGAAATCATGCAATGAAGTTAAAGAAGCCTTGTCTGGTGCTCCGACCTTGGCCAGCCCAGATTACACAAGGAATTCCATAGTGTTTTCTTTTGCATCTGAGCATAGTATTGCAACGGTTATTTTGCAGAAAAATCAGCAGGGAGTTGAACAACCTATTGCATTTTTCAGTAGGGTGCTCAGAGATGTTGTGCTCAAATATGACATAATGGGAAAACTAACATTTTCACTTGGTAAGGCCCCAAAATACTTTCAGGTGTACATTTTATATTCTCATGTTGTGGCTTATGTGCCTAGTGTTGTTGTTAAAACTATTTTGACTCAAAGTGACCTAGATGGAAGGAGGGACAGGTGGATCGCAATGTTTCTTCAATATGACATAGAAATTAAGCCAACAAAGTTAATTAAAGGTCAGGGTTTGGCCCAGATGATGGAAAAATCAAATTTGTAGTCCCTTCAAATTAATTTTTTCAATGTCTTAATAGAGGAAGAGCTCTCAAATGTTGTTCAGCAAGTGTCAGAGAAATTTGCTGCTTCACCATGGTATGCAGATATCCTATATGTTTTATAGAATTTACAAGCATCGTCGGGCTGGCCCAAAACTAAAGCCCGATTTTAAAAATTAAAAGCAGTGAAATTTTGTATTATTGACCAATTCTTATACTAGAAAGATCCTGGTGGGATTTTTCTTAATTGTTTACTAGAGGATGAGGCTCAAAAATAGTAGAGGAATTCCATAAGGGGGATTTTGGTGGTCATTTATATTGGAAAACTACAAAGAATAAGATTTTAAGAGTTGGCCTTTATTGGCCTAGTTTATTTTCTAATGTTTATAAGAAGGTGGCCAACTATAAGGAATGTCAGATGTTCGAGGGTAGAAAGAAGCTGCTTCCCTTACCTCTAAAGACTGTAGTAGTCGAGTCACCATTTCAACAATGGGCACTTGATTTCATTGGAGAAATACATCCTTCCTCATCTGTGCAACATAAATGCATTTTTACAAGAAGAAATTATTTTACAAAATGGATTGAAGTAGTCCCTACTAGGCAGGCCACAGATACAACTATCATCCAATTTCTCCAAAACAACATTTTGTCCTGTTTTGGTTTTCCGCAAAAGATTATCACGAGCAATGTTGTTGCATTCAATTCAAAAAGGATGATTGAATTCTGCTACAAATATAACATCATTTTGGGTCATTCCACATCCTATTACCCTCAGGAAAATGGCTCGGTAGAGTCATCCAGCAAGAGTCTAGTCAACATTATTAGAAAGTTGTTACAGGAAAATAAAAGGAACTGGCACAAAAAACTAATCCATGCACTATGGACAGATCCTATGAGTACTAAAAGATCCATAGGTATGTCTCCATTTGAGTTAGTGTATGGAACAGAGGAACTTTTTCCTTCATCTCTTGTGGTGTTGGCCGTGAGATTGTTGCAAGAAGCAGAAGTAGAGCCCATTGACATGCAATGGAGAATTGACCAAATGATTTATCTCTAACAGTCAAGAGAAGAGGTGTTCAAGAAAAAATAGTTGTTACAAGGCCAGATAAAGAAGATCTATGATAAAAGAACAGAGGCAACATATTTTTAGATTAGAGATTTGGTGTTGAAATGGGATGCTCATGATGAATATAAGGGAAAGCATGGAAAATTTGAGAACTTGTGGAAGGGGCCTTTTAATGTTGCTGCATTTAGAGGGCAGAATGCATATTTACTTGAAAATTTGTCAGATGATCCAATTGGAGTAGAGCCTGTGAATGGCAGGCTGCTTAAACATTTCCTCACTTAATTTGGATTTTGAAGGATCATTTCATTGTCTATACCATTTTAATTTTGAATAATGCAAGTGTGGGCAGTTATAGTTAAGATTTGAAGCTCGAAGTGAAGGCTATGATATCTTAACTGGTCATTGCCATAAATAATTGAGTCTGTCAGTGATTTTTTTATCATTTATAACCAATAAAGTCAGAAAGTTTTCCTAATTCAGAGTCTATATATTAGTTATTGCATATCATGACCGTACTTCCAAATGGGAAGGCTACTAGTTTGCGGTGTTGTTCTTGGCACCTCACAGGGAGGCTTCCATCCCCAATGGATCCTATGTTAGAGTAGGTTAGTTTGTCAATCGAAAGGTACGTCGAGTTAATTTTTGTTGTTTTAAAGGAGGTCAAAATCACAAATTTTCTCGCTGTCATGATTTGACCTATCACTACTCAAAGGATTCATCATTAGTCGGGTCACCACTCTAGTCATCAATGTCAGTCATTGGGAAGGAGTGTCTATCATATAGGAAATTTTTGTAACAAATTGTTGAGTTTGGGTATTAGGTGAGAATAGGTTGGTAATATGGTCAAAGTGTCTGCTATTGAAGGAAGGATCTCGAAAGGATTCTAATTATTAATGTTTTGATCTATGTCTTTTCTAGACATTATATAAAATCCCTCTACCTATCTCCTTTGTCCCCTCATTCCTTAATATTTACATTATTCCTATTTATTATTTTAGGCCTAAACCCTCACCCTTGTTTTAACCTAACTACATTTCCCTAGGCCTAAAATACCCCCTTCCCTAACCATCATTAGACACCATGATTGATCCATCGTCCTTTTCACCCTAAAAAAACTTTGGTATAAACTCATCATATCTAAATCCTCTGCCACCCTACAACATTTGAACAGTGTTATTTAAAGCATGTGAAATTTCATGAGGAACACACGTCAAACTTGTTACATCAGCACAATAATTTGAAATCATTGTAAAGACCACCAATTTCCTATATGATTGATGGCAGGTGATGGACTCATCCCTCATGCAGAGAATGAGATGAGTGGTCATATTCCGCAGCAAATATCACAAAGGATTTCAAAAAATGCAGAGAAGCTCAGTATTTTTAGGGAAGTTTACTAGTTGCAGAATAGTTCAAGCATGCCACTGCATTTTTCTGCACAGAGAAGGGTTGCAACTTAGGCTAGTCTTCAATGCACAGTTTGAACACAGAGATTGGAGAGGTAGGGAATTAGTCACCTTTCCTAAAAATTCTCATTGCTAGTTCTCCTATTTGTTGTGTTAAAATCACGTTTGTCCATGTTAGAAAACTTTTATTTCACACACTATGTTCTATTTGAAAAAAAAAATTGCCTTTAAATGCATTGTCCCATTATTGTAAACATGAAATTTGGATGATGAATGTTTCCTGAAGCGATTAATATTAGATGTCTTTTAAATTTTCAAAGTTTCCTGGTTGTATTCGACCACATAAGTTGCATTGTCACCATCTTGTTGTCACAATTGTTTAAATAGAGTTGTGTTGTCACCTATGGTTACATTCATTCCTTTGGGTGTGTACACGTAGATATATCCTAAAGTGAAATTCAATTTGCTAGGTGTTGAGATAGGATGGCCCCTGCTACTAGCAAAAGGGGAGGAGATCTTGTACTCACCAAACCCAGCACTTTGAGCCTGCTCAATTCATCCCCTACCATTAGAGTGGCTTTTAAGTAGAGGGTGCATTCCTTTCTATCAAAATATTCAGAAAGTAGGTCACAATGCTAAACTTTCTAGCTTATTTTCTCTCAATTTTCAAGGCAACAAAGTGAAACTAGGAGACATGGAGATTATATTAACTGAGAAGTTTATTTCTGATGCAACCAACCTCCCAAGAGCAAGGGAGAAATGGTTCAAGGGGGATGAATTATACATTTTGGCTTACAAGAAGTTTGTGAAACTAGAGTATCTTGACAAGTTTTCTTCCACCTTCCCCAACATTTATCTTCAAGAAGAGTATGTCGACCTTCTAAAGGTTTTCCAAAGATACTTCACCTGTGAGGGTAGGTTTAGTAGAATATACTAGTACCATCTTAGGTTAATATGGAAATTCACTTAAAGAAAGCCAATTAACCTCCCTTATTTCCTACTCAAGATTCTAGAAAGAATGGACACCAAAGTACAAATTCAAAAGGATAACCATGCTTCAAGTCTGTTCCATTTTTATTTAATCAAAATCTTGGTTAAGCATGACGTTGAAAGAAAGAAAATGCTCTGGTCTGATTTTCTTGCAAGTATTGACCTCTTGCCACAAACTGGGTCACCATCAATGAAGAAATATAAATAAGAGCCTAAGAAAGAAAATCCAAAAAAGGAGAGCATCCATTCAGTCATGAAAATGAAACCCATAAAGAAGGAAGGTGTCAAGCCAACCAAGAAACTTGCAGGCAAGTTGCGCAAGAAACCTAAATTGGAAAGCATGGAGGATGATAAGGAGGACAAAGAAATAGAAGAACAGGTGACATCAACTCAAAACGCCAAACTTAAGGTTAAAATTGAAGACATAATTCAATATGAGTTCATGATGAGGCCCAGAACGAGGTCTAAAGTTAAAAAGACCCAGGAAGAGGCAACCCTTCAAGCAATTGTGGAAATTTTTGAAGACAACAAGATAGATGTACAGGTTTATGATAAAGTGGATGAGGTGAAGGGCCAAGAAATGGTGCAATTAGACTATGAGGAGGACATAGCACCACTTGAAATAGGTGTTGTGTAGTACAAAGAAGAGGACCCTAAGATAATAAAGATGGGAGAGGCATTGTTTAAAAACCAGACGAGAATAACATTTCTGGAGAAACAGGACAGAGATATAAAACAAGTTATTAAACCAGCAGAAGACAAGACAAATTCACCTACAACAGTTGCCAAAGGGAAGAAAACACATGTTGCTTTTGCTAAACAAGCCAAGAATGTTGTAGTGGGGCCTAGTGAGCCAACAGTCAAGGTGTTCAGATCAAAGTTTAAATATGTGCAACAAATGAAACAAATATCTAAAGGTCCTGATAGACCCCCATTCAGTCAATGGAAAGAGTATCAGAGGTGCCTGCAGGAGTTAGAGGAAGGAAAATACCAGTTCAATCAATTTGGGCAACAAAATCTGGAGTATTAAAATTACATTCATATTCTTGAAAATTGTGAACATGAAGTAAAAGAGGCATCCAAAGCTCTTGACAAGAGTAAGCATTTTGTCAAGTGGTCATAACTATTTAGGAGACAATGTAGAAATTTGTATGTTAGAAACTTGGTCCTAAATGCTCAGCTGGGAAGTATGAGGCAAGATTTGGAGGAGGCACATAGATTGATAAAGAATTTTGAGGGAGCAACTGTAATACCTTCTCTCATGAATACGCATAAATTTGATCCTAAATTCAAAACCACACCTACTTTATCACCACCTGTTGAGCAACATGATCTCACTACTCTAGATTCCAAGTCCAAGACTCCCAACATCAAGGCTTTTAGCAGTAAAATATCAAGAAAGAGGAAAAGTGATTAGGCTTCCTTTCTTATTTTCAAGTTTTGTATTAATTTTCTTATGTGTTAATATTTTGAAGTTGATAAACGTTCAGGAGCACTGAAAGGCATTCGAATAATAGTTGAAGTAGTTTTGGGAGACAGGTGTTGTGTAGACAACGCACACTCACTACACAGTCCATGCTTTGACTATCTCACATACACTGGATGATAGCCACCTGTCAAGTTTCAAAGATGCTAGCATGGGGACATGTGGTGTCCATCTCACCGCCTTAGCTGCTTGCTAGATGTCAATTCTAGAAGGATAAAATTTTGGGCATTGCACACCTGCTTTTGAGTAGTCAAAAAAGCAACTTTTATATTTTTTTCGGTTTCAGTAATTTTTATCAGTTCGAAGACTTTTTCAAGCTATTTTGTATTAGAAATTTGTTTTTTGAAAGACAAAAGGTGATTTATGCTTTGTCTTGGTGAAAGGAATTAAAAAACAACACTTTACTATTTTTGTTTAAGTTTTGGATCGATCCTCCGTTGGATTGAGGATGTAGTGAACTTAAACTTATTTTGATCCATGGATCTATTATATATTTTCATGAATGAAGACAAAGAAGGTTGTTGTTGATTTCACTATCACTAGAGGAGTTATTGCAATTATGCTTGTGATTTGGTGTTAATGATCATGCTTGAATGTTGAAAGGGTTCCAGTTGATTTATGGAGATTATTATGGTATGGATATTTTCAGAATAAGTTTTCTCTATTAGTTTATGTCATTCTCTTGTATTTTTTCTTCATACTGATTTAAAGGTGTAGGGGACAGTTATAGTTGAATTCATTTTACATGGTCATGTGTTCTTGAACTGAGTATATTCCAGTTGTAAATTAAATATGTTGCCTTTGAAAGTATTTTCTTTTCTTCTTAATGTTCATTGATCAGAGTTGCAGTGATAAAATGTTATTATATCTGATCTTTTGATAAATGTCTTGATGCTCTTATCTTTTCTATACTACAATTTTGTTATCCATTCCGAAGTTGTACTAATTAGGCCTCCATATATGAAGCTAGTTGGAAATACATCAACAAGTCACAATAGGGAGATCACTATTACTGCTAATAGTTTTTCTTAGATTACTATACCACCCTCATTATCAAAATCCAAACATTTTCAGAACTGGTCTCTGTATGCTATAGAGTTAAATTTTTAGTTTTCATTAATTGAGGGTGCCCCCTCTAGCTAGAAAGACCAGTTTCTAGTCCAAAGCAGTTTGTGGTTACCTTTGTAACCCTTTCCTTAGCCTAAAGGGTTTTTACGGAGTGATAACAATCCACATAGTATATTATTTTCCTAATGGACATCTTTTTTCAATATCTACTAAATATCCTTGATTTGCAGGTATTTCTAATTATTTGGCTATAGAAAAATTTCCTCCTCGATTGTCGATAAAATAAAGAAAAAGAGTTATCAAATCCAGTGCACATTATTATTGGATAGAAGTAGAACTATAACAAACATGAGCATATTTAATCATTAGAAGATGTCATGGAGATGAGGTTTCTAAAATAATTAAAGTATGTAATAATGAACCTTGTGGAGGACATTTTTCTGACCAACGAACTACATACAAAGTAATTCTCTTGGGATATTATTGGCCCTCTCTTTTTAAGGAAGCCAAAGAATATGTCAAGAGATGTGATATTTTTCAAAGGATGGGGAAACTTGTCGAATTTGATGAAATACCCCTACAAGCATGCGTACTAATAGAACCTGTTAAGAAAATGCCTCTAGATTTTGTTGGACCCATTAATCTTCCATCTAAGCAAAAGTTGTATATTCTTTTTGTCACTAATTATGTTACTAAATTGATAGAGGCTAAGCCACTAAATTTTACTACTAAAAAATGTTGTTGTTGAAATTCTTTTTGAGGATATTTTCACTCGTTTTGGTGTACCAAGAGAAATTGTAACAAATCATGCTGCACATTTTACATTCAACATCGCTTAAAATATCATGGAGAAATGCAAAAGCAGGCATAAAAAATCCACTCCATATCATCCACAAGCTAATGGACAAGTGGAATCCACAAATAAAGTTCTTAAGGTCATGTTGACAAAGATCATGCATCTACATAGAAAAGATTGAGTAGATAGACTTCTAAAAGCACTCTAGGCATACCAGAGCACATGAATAAATACCACTAGGCATAATCCTTATGAGCATGTTAATGGAAAGCAAACTCTACACCCTATTAAATTCCAAGTGGAGACATACAAGACAACAATAAAATTGGGGCTAAATCTCTTTGAAGCCCAAAATCAATGATTATCACAACTAAATGAATTGGGTGAGACTAGATGAGATGTCAATCAAATTACAAGCATAATGCAACAACAAAGGACAAGAAGGCATGACAAGTTTATCAAGGTTAAGAAGTTCAAACGTGGTGATTGGGACCTTATCTTTGATTCAAAATTTAAATATTTTCAAGTGAGATTCCAAATACATTGGTTAGGCCCTTATGAGATTGAAGTTTTTTTTAATAGAGTAGTAAGAATCAATACCGCTAATGAATAAGGGATCATTTTTCTTGTTAATGGGCATAAACTAAGACTATATCATAATCCCTTAAGAAGAGAGGAATTTGTTCAATGTTTGCAGAAATATTCTAAGTTGAAATTGGTCAAAAAAGGGGATTATTATCCTCTACCACCAATTTCCATTTGATTTCTTTTCTATATTAAAAAAAATTAAAAATAAAAATAAAAAGTATAGCTATGAAAACCATCATTGTTGGCATAACTATGCAAGAAATCCTCGTTAAAAACCAAGATTCTTGGCAACTCAGATTTATCTTTTACTTATGGAAATAAATTTGTTAGTTCAATATAATCAGTTCAAAGAATTTCTGTCTCTTTTAATAAATTATTTTTCAGCATTAACAAATTCTTTTGAAGAAATTGTTTCTCCTTTAATAAGTCTATGTTAGCAACATCAATGTCAACAAGTTCTCTTGAATATTTTTTGAGCAAAGTTTCAAGACTAATAACATTCCATAGCTATCAAGATATTCCATAGATGATCAATTCTAAGAAGCAGAAAAGACTTGTCTTCAATTCAACAAGCAATAAATTTTCAAAGATAACATATTTGAGGTAACCTAATAGATAACACAATGCACAATTAGACAATTTATTAAAGTTAAAACTATAGAATTTGGCATATGGACTTATGTATCATTTTTAATAAATTCTTGAAAAGGTTTATAAAAAGTCTCAAATCATAATAATGGAAATAAAATCCTAATTCCACCTTATTTCATTTCATATGATTATAAAGTCCCTATCCTATTCAAAGAACAAAACTTCAAACATCAAATCACAAATATTCCAAATATGATTTGAAGTGATTATATGTAATTTGTACACAAAAGGAATGTGCTATTTGAAATTCACCACCTCCACATAATCCTATCATCATTTCACAACATCTATCACCATAATAATTCACTGCCATTCTCAACCATTTTTCCCATATATTTGATCCATTCCCAACCTTCCTTGTAATAGTTACTAGAGTGATTTTGATTTGTAAACTTCTAACATTGTGATGGGTGTCGTAATTCACCATGAGCCTCAAGGAGAAAGGTCTCTAGTTGCATATCCCAATGTCAAAAGAGATGATTCAATGTTTCACATACTAGCAGGCCTAGTATATAGGCTAGAGGTGATGGGAACAACAGTAATTTGGGACAAAGGCCCACTATCACCACATCTTATGTCCCCTTCTCTTCCCGTATTTTCACCTACAAGAGGAGTCCAAATATCCATCACTCGTGATTAATATGTCTATACTAGGGTTTAAAGTGAGGCAAGGATGGCTCATTCAATGGAAAGGCTCAATTGAGGTGTGAGATTTGGGAGAAGCTATGATGGATTTCCATGACAAACACCTTGAGAGAAAGACTATACTAGACCTATGGTTAAGATATTTGATGGGATAGGAGTTCATCCAAAGTCAATGCATTCAAGAGAAAAGGTATCAAATGATATGCTTCTATATTAAAAACCTTCAAGGAATCCCCAAGGTGAAGGGAAACTTCAAGGGTTCTCACTTGGTATGAGAGCTAGGGAATCAAATAAAATTTAATTCCACCATTGAAATTCATTCAAAATTTGAGTATGCCTAGAGGAGAGACTAAAGAATAATCCTATATGTATGAAATTCAAAACGCACTATCCTAGGGGATTTCACACTAAGCCCTAGAATCCCTTCCTTAGCATTAGAGGGATGAAGAAAAGAGATATAAGAAGGTGATAGAGGATTGATTTGTCAATAAGAAGATGATCACCATTGATTCTAAACTAGTGCCTGCTTATAAGAATAATGGAGTCAAGAATTTCTTTGATTTGATGATTTCACTCTTCCAAGGAGACCTAATGTAGCTTTTTTAACCCTAGATGAGGCAGCTTCATAGCTAGACAAGAATTGTATACTTTGTTGACAATATTTAATGGTGTTTAAAGGAATGCAAGAATCAATATTAACACCTAGGAACATTCATTCATCAGTGTCCATGAGTAATGCATGGAATACTTTCAATAATTTTAATGTTCTCACAATTTCACATTAGCTTAAAAATCATGAAATGGCATTCCATACATTAGAAATTAATCAATGTTCTAATCGATCAGTTATGCTCCTTATTCATGAATTAAATTTATAAGATGTATTTTTTTGTTGTTTATAATATTATAATGCTAAAGGAATGTCTCATTTAGCTTGTAGTTGCATGCATTGCATTACGTTTATGGTTCCATATCTTTCATATAGTAGAATGAATGGTATATGCTCACTACTTAATATCTAGAAGTCTTGTTAAATAATTTTCTTTATTGCATTTTAAATTATAAAATATGTTTGGTGTAATTTCTTTAAGGTTGAATGTTAGTTGATTTTGATAAGAAATCAATATAATCTATGTCTATGTATTCTAGTCATAGGAATTCGAATCTAGCGTAGGTGTACTAATTTCTAGTCATGTAATTAAAGGTTTTCCTAGCAATAAATTATTTTAATCCTTAGTACATTCTGGAGCTTGAACCGTATTTCAATTACATATAAAGTGTTGTTGATAATGTACTAGATAGGTTGCACAAACTTTAAGAAGTCTTTAGAAACACATTAGAAAATTTATAAAGGAAAACATGGATTTTATTGTGGTGCACAAGATAAAGTTTTGGTGTGATACATATAACACATAGGATAAATATTGTTTTTATACAAGTTGTACCATGTGTAAAAGTCATTCCATGTAATATGTTTTTTTTTACTAGGAGAAATCTATTTGACTTAGAGATATATAATGTATCATATATGGTGCAATGTATCACACGAAGATATTTCTTTATGTGACATACCACAAAAATAGATAATTCTAGGATGCTATAAAGAAATGAGATTTCCTTTATTGTTAAGAAACATTATTTGTTTAAGTGTGATATAGCGAGGAAAAGAAAAAGAAAGACAAAAAAAAAGATACATAAAGACGTAAGAAAAGACTTCAGAATTTGGGAAAACTTTTTTATCCCAAGAATGAAAAGAGAATGGTCTCATAAACAAGAAGATTCCATTTATTATGAAAAAAAATAAATAAAAAGAAGTTATACCACCCAAATTGAAAAATTATTTCATGATAATGAAGATTTCCATTTATTATGAAAAAAATAAATAAAAAGAGGTTATATCACCTAAATTGAAAAATTATTTCACGATAATGAAGATTCTTTTGTCATATGAAAATGAAAATTTTGGATATAATAAAGTAAGGGAAATAGGAATAATTTTTCATGGTAGAAGTAAATTCTTTGTGGTGGAATACAACACACAAAAATTAAAATGAGCATGACACATTGTGAAATTACAAATGTTGTGGTGATGTGACAAGGAAATAAAGGGGGCACCTTTTTGCAAAGATAGAGATGGAAGTGATATCTACCAAGGGACACTGATATTTTCAGTAATTTGTGGTTCTTTGCATCATGAAAATGGTTATGAAAGTACAATAAGTGCATTGAAACATTATATAGTATCTTTGGACTATAAATTGGATATGGCTTCCATTAATTTATTTGTAATAGTAATGTTGGGTTTAAGGGCCTAGACCATGTTAGAAAAGAAACCAAAGGTCATATATAAGAAAATGAACTTACTAAACCTCAAGCAATGTGAACATGGCCTGCAAGCATGACGTATACCAGCTTTATGGTTTCTTTGACACACAAGTTCTATTTCATGCACCATTATGTGGTTTTATAAATAGGGCACATTACTGTAATGTCAATTTTTCTAGCCCCCTATCCTTCTCTCCATTTTCATTCACATTTGTAAATATTATCAATATATTCATCATTGATGAAACTTCCCAAATTTAGAGCAATTTTGTATTGCCTTGTCGATTTGGAAAATACAATTTATTGTGTACAAGTATAAATAGAGACTTACACAATAAAAAAGGAATTTATCCATTAAGATCCTCGAACATAGTTTTAACAATTGACCTTGTAATTTTAGGGCTTTCACAATTTGTTATCTACAAATACTATTAGTAGTTGATATGAATAAATTATCTACATTTATAAAATTTTATTTAGAGGAATTCCATTTAATATAAACATATTTTTCTTAAAAATAAGGTGTATGTTATATTTTAGAGGAAAAATAATATATCACTATTAGTGGTTTTTTTGACATAACTAATTCAATTTCCTAAGTTTCATCCTTTTACACCTAGAAACAATAACATGATCCCTCTATAATGAATATTAAACAATAACTGAATATGGATATAGTGATGAGATTTTGGGCATCATGGATGCGTCTTGAGCCTATGACCATAATTGGTGAAGAGAAACAAGAGACATTGGCCCTAACCCTTACTTATTTGTATTGACTACAATGAAAGAGTCACTAAACCACCACATTACATCTTTGTTCATAATCAATTTCCCCAGGGCAGCGATGGTGGCACTACTAAGCTAGTTGTACACAAAATGATAATTCTTGATCTATATCATAATGAAAAACACCAATAATTCACAAAAAATTGCATCTCTTGGAAATATTTTAGCCATGTGTTGTTTGAGAGATGAAATTATGGTATTTTCAATAACATTGATGGGACTTTAGATGTTGACCACGGTTAAGGAAGTATAGCAAGGAATTTGGGCATTCCTCAAAGTTTTTTAGGCTCATGCATGGAGATTATTGTTAAACAACACTATAAATAAAAAACTTATGGGACCTTTGGCCTTTAAGTGGGATGAGGTTTTCATTAACTGATTTTTGGTGGTAGTGATGGGCTTATGGTGCTAAATAATGCCTCAAGCATCGTTTGTTCATCCATGACACATGCCTTCTCTATGTCACCTTTCACCCCTTAATGATATTCTAGGAAACATGAAGGTATGTGGAGAGGAAAATAGTCCTATTACTAAATATTTCCTTGTGAAATGTGTAAAGGAGGGAAAATTAGCTAGATGGCATCTTTTATTCTATATTTTGGATGAGCTGGATATTTTCTTTTAGCTGCATATAAACTTCAAAGATTTAGGAATATTGTCTCTTTTTCTCTACATGTTGGATGAGCTAGATGCTTTGGTTTTTTATTAGATTAGCCAACATAGTTGTTACATTGAATAAACAAAATCACACACATTTTCTAACTCTCTATATTTATCTCTGTTTTCAACCAAATTATTAAACTACACCATCTAAAATATAACTCCATACATACTAATTCAAATTTTAAACAAAAAAATCAAATCACCATGTCACAAAATATATATATATATATATATATAATCATTATAAATGATTGTAAAAAGAAAATTATAAACAATAATTATATTATTTAATATTCTAAAATATATCTCCATATTCAAAATTAAATGCAATGTGATTTTTCATTTTAAAAAAATAAAAAACAAAACAAAACTGTCCCTCTAACATTAAAAAACATTAAATAAAATACACACACAAAAACAGAAATCTAATATTAAACCTAACCTGTAACACAATTAAAAAAACATAACATATAACACGTAATTAAGAAACACAACAAAGGAATTACATAACCTCTGCATTCTAAATACATAATCACTAAGTTTAAATCCCAACTTATTGAGAGGCTAAAAGGTCAGCCGAATGTCTTGGTTCGTAATTAAGTGCACAACAAAATTGTAAAGAGGCAACACTAAAGAAATAAAAGAAGAATGCCTTAATTAATGCTACTGTGTCTCAAGTAGCTCTGTCAATTTCCCCTTTCTGGATAAAGCTCCCAGTACTCATCCATATCATCATGATCACCACCTCTCAGTAGCTGTGGATAAGCTCCCAGCCTCGTCCATATCATCATGATAATCCATATCATCATGATCACCACCTCTCAGTAGCTGTGGATAAGCTCCCAGCCTCATCCATATCATCATGATCACCACCTCTCAGTAGCTGTGATTTTCCTGAAGAATATCCTCCATATCATCATGATCACCACCTCTCAGTAGCTGTGATTTTCCTGAAGAATATCCTCCTCTCCCTTTGGGATAGTATAGCCTCCTCCTTCCATGGAGATTTCTGCGCTATTCACAATGGCAATGGGTTCCCGAGTTTCATCGATTCTGATGTTAGAACCAGATAAAATGTGAATGGAGTTTAGACTTTCTTCAAGTTTGTCCAAATTCCCGGATGTTGAGTTCACTCCCTGCATGCAAAGGAAACGTTTATGAGGAAAAAGGTTCCTAAAAGCACTATTCTATGCAAAAATATGTGCCACTCTCACCCGGAGTTATACACATACAACCTACATTGTCGGCTTGGGCTTCATCCAATGAAAAAAGTGATGTTGTGTGATGCCATATATAAAAAGGTATTTTTCAGTTTTTCAGGGGGTATAAAATGAAAAATAAATAAATTCACTTTGAAGAAGCATTTTCATAACCAATGCTCATTTTATTTAAATTGAAATTTTCAAGCGAAGACATATACATCCGATGTAAGTTTGGGAATATATATTTTAGATTCATTTTACTTCTTTTTTATAATGAATCACAATGCGCGATTTGAAACGTAACTAATTTTTTTTTATAATGAATTATAATAGGGAGTTTGAAATGTAGATTCTAGAACATTCTGGTTGGAAATAATAATCCCAACCACCGCCTTAAACATACTCACAAACACTATGTTTGTCTTGTTGCGATTTTGTTTGCATGTGAAAAGACAGAAGTTAGAGAAGAAATACAGTGCCGACCATTCCGCAACACATCACAAGTTTAGGTATTTAATAAATTTTGGTAAATGGATATAGGCAAACATTTATTTCGTCAATGTTGCCCACACTCCACAACACCTTTAAGTTCAAAAATCATTTACTATGTAAAATTGTCCATGTTGCATATTAAATATTTTCTTTGTCATGTAATTAATGTCAAATTTGTATGTTAGATAAATATGGATGTAAAAGTCATTTGTAATGTTGGGCAAGTTAGAAAGCAAGAGTATGGGAGGTAGCGAGGAGAAAATCGTGGAGGAAATATTGGTAGGTGCGTGAAACCAGTTTTACGGAGTTGTACGAAGTTTACTCCACAACCCCAGTGAAGCATAAATGCAATAAGTTTTTTGTGTTTTACTTGGAGCAACAAACTCTAATTTATCACGCCAATGAATTTTCCTATGTTTTATATTATAATAAAAAGTATGTTATGTTGCGATGTGGTGTTAAGCCTTCATGAGTAGATTTACCGCAACCATTTTATTTTACCTTGCAACTCAAGTTGACCTTACCTACTTCTCTGCAATTGCAACATATATTTGTCAAATGATTATTGGGCTGAAGTTGTGGCATGTGCAACATATATCTTAAATAGATGTCCAACCAAAAGCGTCCAGAACATGGTTCCTAAAGATGCATGGAGTGGAAGAAAGCATAGTGTCACTCACATGAGCGTGAGAGTCTTTGATTGTGTGGCATATGCACTTCCTGGATGAGTTGAGGAAGAAGTTGGACAGCGTGGGGGATAAATGTATATTTGTTGAATACAGTGATGAGTTGAGGAAGAAGTTGGACAACAAGGGGGAGAAATGTATATTTGTTGAATACAGTGATGAATCCAAAACATACAAGCTCTACAATCCATCAACCATGAAGTTCATAATGAGCAGACATGTGTAGTTCATAGAAAAGGAAGCATGGAATGGAAGTTTAGAGAAGACAGTCAATGTGAAAGCATGTATACCACATGAAGACAAAGAGGAATTAACAGTAGCAAGTAATTCCTCAATAGTGACTCCCTCTAATCCTATTCAAGCGCAACAAAGCAGGAAGTAAGGAACACCATCGATAAATAATAGGACAACGTCACGTAGTCAAGAAAGTGCTTCTCCAAGCCCATCCTTGGCAAGCACAAGAAGACCAAAATTCATAAATTTAAATGCAATTTATGAGCAATATGAAGTTGATAGTAGCATTGGTCTGAATTCATTATTTACATTATTTTTCATATGGATGACCCAATCTATTTTGAAGATGCAGTCAAAGAAGAAAAATGGGTTGCGGCAATGGAAGAAGAAATAGAAGCAATAGAAAAGAATGACAAATGGGAGTTAGTGAACCTTCCGAAAGGAAAAGAAGTCATTGAAGTGAAGTGGGTCTATAAGACCAAGAGTAATGTCGACGGTAAGAATGAAAGGCACAAAGAAAGGTTAGTTGTGAAAGGATACAAGTAACAGCATGGAAGAGATTATTCAGAGACGTTTGCGCCAGTTGCGAGGATGGAGACAGTGCATACAGTTGTGGCGATTGTCGTGCAACATAAATGGAAAGTGTATCAAATGGATGTAAAGTAAGCGTTCTTGAATGGAGTGATGAAAGAGGAGTGTATGTTGTGCAATTGCCTGGTTATGAGGAAGAAGATGTGGAAGACAAAGTGTATTGGTTGAGGAAAGCTCTTTATGGGTTGAAGCAAGCACCGCGTGCATGGTACACCGGGATAGATGCTTACTTGTTAGACAATGATTTCGACAAATGTAAGGGTGAACCCACTCTCTACATTAAAGAAAGTGATGGTAAGATTCTTATTGTCGTCTTATATGTAGATGATTTAATTTTTACAATCAGTGATGACTTCCTCATCATTGATTTCATACAAGTCATGAAGAATGAATTTGAAATGACTGACTTGGGCTTGTTAAGATATTTTTTGGGCATAGAAGTGAAGCAAACAGAAAACGGAATTTTTATTTCTCAAGCAAAGTATGTGGCAGACATTTTGGAGAGGTTTAAAATGTAGAACAGCAAGCCCACACCAACTCCAACTGTCATGGGTTTGAAGTTGAGCAAAGAAGATTGCAACAACAATGTCAATCCAACATTATACAAAAGTATGATAAGCAACTTGATGTATTTGACCGCCACTAGCCAGATATAATGTATGCAGTGAGTTTGGTGTCGAGGTTCATGGAGACACCCAAGGAGACACATTGGCAAGCAGTGAAAAGAATTTTAAGGTATGTCAATGGAACAAAACAGTATGGCATTTTGTACATTGCAACAAATGATTTCAAGCTGGTTGGTTACACTGACAGTAATTGGGCAGGAAGTGCCAATGATAGAAGAGCACGTCGCGTTATGTTTTTCATTTGGGTTCTGGAGTTGTTTCATGGGCTTCCAAGAAGCAGCCAATAGTTTCATTGTCAATAGCAGAAGCTGAATATGTTGCTGCAATAGTAGCAGCGTGTCAAGCAGTTTGGATGAGAAGGATGTTGAGGGATCTTTGCAACGACCAAGAGGGAGCGACAACTATTTTCTGCGATGACACATACACAATTGCATTGTCAAAGAATTATTTCTTTCACAAGAGGACTAAGCATATTGATGTTAACTATCATTTATGAGAGAGTTCATTAACAATGATGAAATTGTGTTGTTTGTTGATATTTTCACAAAGCCATTGACACGTGAAAATTTTGTTTATCTCAGAGATTGTTTGGGAATTATCAATGGCACAAGTTGTTATTAAGGGGGAGTGTTGGAAATAATAATCCCAACCACCGCCTTATACACACTGACAAACACCATGCTTGTCCAGTGAACCACTCCACAGTTGCGATTTTGTTTGCAGGGGAAATGACAGAAGTCAGAGAAGAAGTACAATGCGGACCATTCCACAACACATAAGTTCAAGTATGTAATAAATTTTGGTAAATAGATATGGGCAAACATTTGTTTGCAGGGGAAATGACAGAAGTCAGAGAAGAAGTACAATGCGGACCATTCCACAACACATAAGTTCAAGTATGTAATAAATTTTGGTAAATAGATATGGGCAAACATTTACTCCGAACTGTTGCCCACACTCCACAACACTTGCAAGTTCATAAATTCATTTACTATGCAAAATCGCCCATGTTGAGTATTAAATATTTTCTCTGTCAAATGTCAAATGTGTATGTTAGATAAATATGGATGTAAAAATCATTTGTAATGTTGAACAAGTTAGAAAGCAAGACTTTGTGAGGTAGTAAGGACAAAATATTGGTGGGACCATGAAATCCAACCATTTTATTTTACTTTGTGCCACAATAACACTTCTAACTCATAGATTAATTAGATTATTCAAAAGATCTATTTCCAATTAAGTATTCATGACATGCAATTTGAGTCTTAAGTAACATTCATATATGAAAGCTAGGTGCAATTGTTGTGATTATCTTGACAGAAATTCAAATCTAATAAATTCGCATATTTAAGCAGTCTCGGAAATGAATGCAGGTCTAATGATTTAGCACAGATCTATTTGTCGAATACTTCATTCAAAGGATTGTAAGAATTTTTTGCAAAAAAAAAATTAAGGCTTACCTGTATGATTACTGCTGCAGCAGTACGATCCATCCTGGGAGACTGAGGTGCATCAGAGGGCCCTGCAATGAAGAGAGGAGTGGGAACTGAATTCGAATTTGGGCTGCGATGAACTGAACCCCTGGACGTGTTGCATTCAAGGCTGTGCCCGCGCGAGTAATAGTCGACATCATAATCGTAAAAATCTTCATCCAACGGCCCTTCAGCGTCGTGGTCGATCATATAGGCAAAATCCAACGGCTGTGCGTCGTAAAAAATGTCATCCAACGGCCCTTGATCGTAAAAAAATGTCATCCAACGGCCCTTCAACATAGTGGTCGATCATATGGGCCAAATCCATCCCGGCAAGAAAGGACTCTATATCCACAGAGGGGAAGGTAAACATGATAATTTTTAGGTCCCTGGCCGAGGCAACACGCTAGATATGGAGGTAAATGGAGGTAAAGAAAAAAAAGAGATGCAAAATAGTCCTAAAAACGCTGTTCTGCTTCGCAGACTACTCTTAATATTTGTACATCTGAAACTGAAACTAACACGAAGGCGAGGGACGCGTTGCTCGTTTGTAGCGGATATTGGACCTGTGGTGGGAAAGGTTATTTTATACCAAAAATTGCAGTAACTTTCAACCTTAGAAGCAACCTTAAATCTTGACATAATGGTTTACGAAAACATTAAAATAATGTTAAATCCATTACAGCAGGTTAAAACTTAATTAACAATTAATTTGGTTGAATTATTACAAAAGCAACCATATCCACTCTCGCAAAACATGGAGACTTTTAGCTATCTTGACCTTATTGTTTGCGAAAACATTAAAATAATGTTTAGTTTATTAGAGTATGGTAAAATTTAATTATTATCAAATTTTAAGGTTAGGGAAAGTCATACTATGGGATTTTCTTGTTTGTGGGAAAAGATTATTTGATTACTAAGGTTACGAAGGCATACATACTCTACCTTTTTCTGGTTTTGAATGTGTGACTTTTTAGGAGGAAACACATGCTCTTAACCATTAAGCTCTCTCAAGCTCTTAACCGTTAAGCTCTTTCAAGCTCTATTTGGGCTTGTTTAATTATTAATTTTATTTTTTAGTTTAAGTTTTACTTTTATATAATTTCATTGAGTCAAAATGTTTTAATAAATAATTTTATTTTTATTTTTATGTAACTTGACTGGTCAAAATGTTTAGATAACATAATATATCTGGACATTAGAACAACTCTTTCATACTCGGATGGAGAGTGTTTATTGGCCCAAAAATGCAATAGAATTAAATTAAAAAAAAAAAAATATATATATATATATATATATATAATATATATATATATATATATATTATAAAATATTTTGATTGTGAAATGGGAATGGATTTTGGGCATGTGGTATTGATGAGCCATGGTATTGGCCCATGGTATTGTATGGTTAATAATATCCATAGTAAAGTGGGGTGAGTATCCATGGTTAAAAGTCTTGTTAATTGTAAGTATTATTTTGATTGTGAAATGAGGGATGGTTTTTAAGCATGTGGTATTGATGAGTCATTGTATTGTCCCACGGTATAGTATGGTTAATAATATCCATGGTAAAATGGTGGTGAATATCAATGGTTAAAATCTTGTTATATTGTACATTGAGTATCCATGGTTAAAAGTCTTGTTAATTGTAAGTATTATTTTGATTGTGAAATGACGGATGGTTTTTAAGCAAGTGGTATCGATGAGTCATTGTATTGTCCCATGGTATAGTATGGTTAATAATATACATAGTAAAGTGGTGGTGAATATCAAAGGTTAAAATCTTGTTATATTGTACGTATTAAGTTCTTTTGTGCTTATTAGTGAAATTTAAATATGGTTACACAATTATTATTTTAATTTATATGCTGAAATGAATCTTAATTTATAACTACGATTTATATCTTATATATTTTCATGTGATAGAGATGTGGATATATCTTAAAAGTAATTATAATATTTTTTCTTTTAAATTTAATAAAAAAATTATAAAATTAAATTCAATAAAATATTTTGAGTATGAAATGAGAGAGAATGGTGAACGTGCGGGAGGATGGGAGAGCACAGGGTTCGATCCGGGAACCCTAGGCCCTAGGCCTAGGTGATGCAGACGGCGCAGGAGATGACACGCTGGCACCGGATCCTGGTGCTGGCGACCCCAGTGAGCTTTTGGTTTTCGTTGGTTATTCAGTGATAGAGACAGGTGGGATAAAATATTATCCTTCAGTCTGGCGACGGTTTCAGACGCGGTTAGTTTTGCTGCGAAGAGTTGTTACCTAGTGGTCTTCGTTTTGAAATCTTTTCTTGGTGTTTCCCTATTCCGTTTTCCTCTTCAAGGTCAACATCTCTACCTGCAAGCGGTTTCAGCACTCTTCCCGGGTATCAGCTGAGAGAAAGTGTCAGTTATTTTTACCATGGTAATCCCAAATGAATCGATGGAGCTTGACCCATCCCCGAAAGATATTCTTTCGGTCTGGGGAAAGGAGATTAATGAGCAGAATATTGGTGAGTATTTTGGGAAAGTTGACAGTCAGGTGTCTGCTTCGTATCCGACAGGAGACTCGCGAGTTTCCAAAACTGTAAAAGGTTTGTTGGACGAGAATTGGGATCTTTCCGGCGGTCTCAGAAACATCAGCAAGGATTCTGAGGAGAAAATCCCTCAAACTAAGTTAGGTGCATGGGAAACCAAGGTTTACACGCCCCTGGACAGAAAGTCTTTATCCTCTCCCAGAGTTTTTTGCTCTACAGGCGGTCTTGAGGACATCATTGTTTCGTCTCAAAACATAGGGATCTGGAGGCCTGTAGGGGGTATTAAAGTAGCAGGGAAAGAGGTAGGTGGACAAAGACATCCTGCTTTGGTTAACAAAGTTCTTATTTCAAAAGGCTCTCCTTGGAGTTTAATAGGGACAGAGGGGCTTTCTACTGGATCTGGGAGGCTCGCAAAGCAGGGGCATTTTGTTTCCCCCCTCAGTGCCGGGAAGGGGATTGAGGAAGGGTTTTTGGTCGAAAATGAAGTGGGGAGCCCGATAGAAGGGTTGGTTGAATCTTTGGCCAGCCTTGGGGTTGAGCAGCCAGCAGGAATTGGAGATGGTTCACAAAGGGGCGTTGAGGACCAGAATCCTGAGGTAGGAGACAAAGGTTTTGAACCTGAGCCACAGAAGACAGGGGGGAAAAAAGAAAAAAAAGCTAAACCTCTGAAGAAGAAGCGCTTTGCAAATTTGGTTCTTGGTATGGACGTGCAGGTGGAGGATGTTCTGGATGTGGCAGAGGTCACCCTTGTGGGTAGAATCAGAGGACGGCCTATTTCAGGAAAATCTCTTAGACAGTGGGCAGAGAGCCAGTGGATGGAATCCCCGGCAGCGTCTTTCAAAACAAACACTCTGGTCAAGGGTTGTTTTATGGCTAGTTTTGACAGCAAGGAGGCCCTGGAATGGGTTGAGGGGAAGCATTGGGCTTACGGGAATAGACCTGTCTTTTTTAAAAGATGGTCTCCTCTCTTCGACGCCGCAAAAGAAAAGGTGGAAGAATTCCCTGTATGGGTCAGGGCTCCAAATCTGCCCCTTTTCCACTGGGCGGATTCTGTGTTTAAATCTATAGGAAATCTCCTGGGTATTTTCCTGGATGCTGATAGATCTTTCCTCCATATTTATGAAAAAGCAGTGGCAAGGATTTTAGTAAGACTCAATCCGAAGGAAGGTTTGGCGGAATCAATTATGTTGCAGTACAAGGATTATGTTATAGAACAGCCACTGGATTATGAACTCCTTCCTTTTCGTTGTCACCGATGCCATGAGTATGGGCATTTGGTGACGGATTGTCCACTGGGAAAGACAAGAAGGCAGACTCATCTCAAAGAAAAGGAGTGGGAGGGCCCCTTGAGGAATGTTGAAGATCCAGTGGCGGGGACTGCACCAAATGAAAAGCCTATGGAAGGTATTTTTCAGCAGTCAGCGGAGGGAAAGCCTCAGGAGGTCAGGGACCCGTCTCGTGTTTCAGATGTCTAGCCGAACCTAGAAACGCCTCCTGCTGCTCCGGCCATTATTTCTGAAGATGAACCTTTCGGAAAGCCGATCCCCTCAAACTTTTCGGCCTTAAATTCTGATCCAATTGTCGGGTGCAGGCATATGGATAAAAAGTTTAATGATGTAAAGCAAAATATTGAAAATTTTGCATCAGATACCCCCTCCTTAAATCTGAACTATGAGGATTATCCATTGGAAGGCCAGGGCCACGCTCTATCCTCTGTTGGTTGTCACTATAATCTCAGATCCCTTAGTAAGAAGTCTGTTGGTTCGGATGAGGTTATGGATTTTGTTGGTGGGTTAGGAGCTGAGGTTACTAAGAGTATATCGAAGAAAGGCAGAGGTCGAAAATCTCTTCTCTCAAAAGCTCAAGTTAAAGCTGTTTTTGATGTGGCTGATGGGAAACAAATGTCTATTACCGGGGCGCTTAGAGCAGAAAAACCCCCTGAGGCGGTTAAGAAATGATTTGTCTTTCTTGGAACTGCAGGGGGTTAGCCAGTAAGCCCAAAAAACTGGCTTTAAAAGACCTTATTTCTCGTCACAATCCGGATATTGTTTTCCTTCAAGAAACTCTGGGCAAAAGCACTGATATTGAATCTGCTCTCCACTCTCTCTTTCTGGGATGGGTTTTCATAGCCCTTGATGCCTCTGGTCACTCGGGAGGGCTTTCTGTTGGTTTTAAGGAAGGAAGATTGAAGCTGTTAAATTTCTGGGGTTTACCAAATGTTCTGGGTATGGAGATCGTTTCCACAGATTTTGACTTTCCTCTTCTGTTTGTCAGTGTCTATGGCCCCTGCCAGGGTAGGGTTCCTTTTCGGAACGCCTTCCTCTCAAAAGGCCTGATAAAGGATAAAAATTTGATAACTGGGGGAGACCTTAACTTCTCACTGGGGATTGCTGAAGCTTGGGGGCCTTTGGCAAGGGAAGATCCTCTGACAGATTTTTTCTCAAATGCTCTTCTTACTCATAAGCTGATTGATGTAAATATCATAAAAGCAAAACCTACTTGGAGGAACAGAAGAACGGGGGAGGATAGAATTGCAAAGAGATTGGATCGGTTTCTTATCAGTGAAAGGTTGGCCTCCAATATTCCTTTGTTCAGGCAATGGGTCGGTGAAGGGGGAAACTCGGACCATTTCCCCATCTTGTTGGAATTCTCCAGGCCTCCTCCAAAGCCGGCTGCTCCGTTCAAATTCAATGCCTCATGGCTACAGGAGGACTCTTTCAATAAACTTTTCCGTGATACTTGGAGACATTGGGGTTTGGGTCATTCGGGGAATAAAGGAGCTCTTCTCATGGAAAACTTAAAAAGGCTTAAGAAAGCAACCATAGAATGGGCTTCGGCTAGAAGGAAAAAACAAATTGAAGACCTGGTCAGGATTGATGAGGCCCTTGGTGCGCTTGAAGCCCCTGAGGCTGATGCTTATGCTACTCAGGAGTCGAAAGAAAGAATTCTGGCACTAGAAAAGAGTAGGGCTAAAATTTTGATGGATAGGGAAGAAGAATGGAGATTGAAAAGCAGGGCTATCTGGCTGAAAGCGGGGGATGAAAATTCAAAGTTCTTCCACAATTATGCAAAGGGCCGGAGGAATGCAAACACCATATGGAAGCTGAAGGACTCTGAAGGCAGAGTGGCCTCATCTTTTGAAGAATTATCAATTATGGGCAAGAACCATTTTCAATCTCTCTTCTCTGACCCTGGGGGGATATCTTTAGCTGAAATTATCAGAACAGCCCAAGCTTTCCCTCGTTTTGTGGAGGAGGGCGATGCTGAAGACCTTTTCTGAGAAGTGACTAAGGAGGAAGTAGAAAGTATAATAAAATCTATGGCTAAAGATAAAAGCCCAGGGCCAAACGGTTGGTCCATAGAGCTTTTTTCCCACTTTTTTGATTCAATTGGAGCAGAACTTACTGAGGTCGTGGAGGAATCAAGGAAGAAAGGCGAAATATATGGGCCGTTTAACTCCACTTTCATTGCCCTCATTCCTAAAAAAGAGGACCCGGTGTCTTTTGAAGATTTCAGGCCTATATCGCTGTGCAATACTATTTACAAGATCATTGCAAAAATCATTGCGGTACGCCTGAAACCTATCTTATCCTCTTGTATTTCGAAGGAGCAATTTGGTTTCCTGGACGGTCGCTAGATTCATGAAGCTATCGAGGTAGCACAGGAAACTATTCATAGTTTAAGGCAAGCAAACAAAAAGGGGGCTGTGCTCAAGATCGATATTTCCAAAGCCTATGACAGGATCAGTTGGACATACTTAAGGATGCTTTTGACGCATCTAGGCTTCAAGGTGGAGTTTATAAACTGGATCATGGGATGCATCTCAAATGTAAATTTTGTTGTTCTGATAAATGGGGTTGCTTCAAAAAATTTTAAAAGCCAAAGAGGTCTTCGGCAAGGATGCCCTCTCTCTCCCCTACTTTTCCTCCTAGCAGCAGAAGGACTAAGTAGGTTGATCTTAAGTGCCAAGAGTTCAGGTTTGGTCAAAGGTTTGGAAGTTGCTGTTAACCTGTTCATAACTCATCTTCTTTTTGTTGATGATATTCTCTTATTCACAAATGGGAACATAAATGAAATTAAAGAGATTAAAATCATTCTTGATCTGTTCCTAAAAGCTACAGGGCTCCAAATAAATGAAAGGAAGTCTCAGCTTATTTTTGAGGGTCTCAGTAGACAAGAAGAGATCCTGATTGCATCTCACTTGCCTTTCGGAACCTGTAATATGGAGCAGCCGTTTAAATATCTTGGCTTTTGGTTAAAACCATCCTCTTATAGAAAGCAGGACTGGATTTGGCTGGTGGCAAAGATCGAGCAAAAAATCGCCCATTGGAGTTTCAAGTGGTTATCGCGGGCTGGTAGACTTACTCTGGTAAATTCTGTTCTTCAGGCTATTCCGGTTTTTTGGGCTGCTTTGACTTGGATCCCAAAAGGGATACTTTATAAAATCAAGCAGATTTGTAGCAGGTTTCTATGGTCTGGGGCTAAGGAGGATACTGTTCTTCCTTTGGTGGCTTGGGATAAAATTGCCAGGCCAAAACACTGGGGTGGATGGGGTTTAAAAAATATTTTTGATTTTAGTTAATCTTTGGCAGCAAAATCAGGATGGAAAATTATAAATTCGGAGAATCTCTGGACCAGAGTGGTTATGAGAAAGTATATTGATCCTACTCCTCTTGAAGAATGGATTAGATGCCCAAACAAAAAAGGAAGGAACAGTTCAGTTATTTGGAAAGCTACTACAGAGGCTTTTAAAGTAATTGAACAAGGGCTGGCTTGGCGAGTTGGGAATGGTGAAAGCTTGAGAATTGGTAAGGATCCGTGGGTAGGGTGCAGTGAAGGATTTGCTCTACCCCTTGATTTACTCACTCACCTGGACGAGAAAGGAATCAAGAGTTTAAATCAGATAGCAAATATGGACCAGTCATCTATATGGGGGCAGTCTTGGAAAAGTGAAGTTGATCTAGGCTTAGATCTCATTTGGAGGAATGAATGGCAGCTTTTTCTTCAGGAGCTCAGAAGATCGAATGTTAGATTAAAGGACAAATCGGATTCCCTGGTTTGGGCTCATGCTGAGACAGGTTTATATTCTCCTAAGGCTGGGTACAATTTTTTGATGAAGAAAAAAGGATGGGAACCCCCTGTTTGGTGGGCTAAGCCACTGTTTAAACTAAAGTGTCCCAAAAAAGCCAGGATCTTTTTCTGGTGCGCGTTAAAAAATAAGATCCCTACTTGGGAGATTCTCCAATCTCGTTTTAAACAGGGTCCTGCTCTTTGCCTGGAAGCCTCAGAATCCATTCATCATTTGTTTCTTGATTGTCCTTTTACAAGACAAGTCTAGAATGAAGTGGAAAAGCTATTAAACATTAAATTGAGGTGGGAAGGGGTTGATTTGTCCTCAGCCTGGGAATATTGGTGGAATCATTTTAATGTGAGGAATCTGAGAAACTTGCCCCCCATCATTTGCTGGGGTATTTGGATCGCCAGAAATTGTAGTATCTTTAGAGAAAAATCCACCCCAGCGGCAGCCATTGCTATCCAAAGCTCTACCATCCTCGCCAACATCCATAAGCCTGATGGTCCCTCAAAAACTGATCATCAGAAGGAGCTTCACATTAGAGACGGGATCCCATGGGCTTTCTTTGACGGGGCTGCCCAAAATAATACCACTGGAGCTGGGATTATTATTCACATTAGTCCCTCTCACTCGCTAAAAGCATCAGTGGGACTTGGGATGGGTTCAAATAATTTTGCAGAACTCTCTGCATTAAAACTTCTTCTTTGCTGGCTCATTCACAAAAATATCCTTGCAGTTCAGATTTATGGAGACTCACTGAATGTTGTTAACTGGGTCATTGGGAGATATAGATGCCAGCATTATATGTTGTTGCCTTTATTAGAAGAAATCCAAAATTTAAAGTTACTGTTTAATGTCTTTTTCATCGATCACATATACAGGGACAGGAATGAGGAAGCAGACAACCTCTCTAAAATTTGTTTGCATCAAGCTGTGGGCACATGGAGAATAACTGAGCAGATCCAGAGCTAGATCCGTGTGTTGGATCTTCCTCCATACTCTTAATGGTTTTTGTCAAAACATATGCTCTAGTTTATCAGCGTTTTTATTCGATTATGGGCGCATGTGAACCTGGTTCATCCATTTGATGTCTGTTCTGTTCTGAAAGAGCGATTTTATTTGTTTCTGGGCGCATGTGAACCTGTGTCATCCTCTTCATGTCTGCTCTGTTCTGAAAGAGCGATTTTATTTGTTTCTGGGCACATATTAAAAATGTGTCATCCATTTTGCTGTTTGCTCTGTTTTTGAAAGAGCGTGTTGTGATCTTTTTCCTTGTTTTGTATGTTAGACCACAGATTGGCATTCGACAAGGAGATGGGGAAAATTAGTTCAAGGTTCAGCTATTAGCATGAGTCCTATGGACAAGCCTGCAGTGGGAAAGTTCTCCGCCTGTAAACATTTATATCTTGGGGACAGAGAGTTCTAAGAATGTCTACACATAAAATATTTTAGTGACCCCAACTAAGAACATGGGTGAGTCCTGAAGGGAATCTAACTTGGGCAATATGCGACCTCGTTAAGTCATTGCTGATGGGCGTTTTTTGGGTTGTTTTTCCTATAGAAAGGAGACCCAGGATCTTTTCGGATTGCAGCTTCTATGGTATGGCTTTTCAGGCCGGGTACAGGAGTCTATTAGAGTTTGTAGGCATGCTGCTATTCATTTTCAGAGGAGTTAAATGCTCCTTCTCATGCAGTTTCTGCAGAATGTTCACTCATTTGCTTTGAAACTTTTTTATCCCTTATAAAAAAGTTCGATTTTTTTTCTTTGGAAAAAATGAAATGAGAGATGATTTTTGGGCATGTTGTATTGATAAGTGGTGGTATTGGCCCATGGTATTATAGCAAAGCTTATTTCGAAGTTAATAATATCTATGGCAAAATGGTCATATCTACAATTAAACATATTGTTATATTATAAAATTATGTGCTTATTAATTAAATTAAAATATGGTTACATAATCATTATTCTATTTTATAAGATAAAATGGATCTAAAATTCTTGTTCCTATTTATATATTTTAATGTCATATGTATTTTATGATTTTCTTTTTATCTAAAAAGTTATTTGTAATTTTATTAATAAAAACAAAATTACAATGTAACAAATTTGAATTTTATTATTTTGATTACTTTTAACACACTTCCCTTGGGCTCTATATTAATTTTAACCCACATGTAAATGTTTACCAATTTACGCATTATAAATTGGACATATTAATATAAAATCAACATATTAAACTAACATGTAAAAATGTTTGCAAATTTTCTTACATTACATCGACACATTACCCCTATACTGGGTTATAGAGAGCCTCTCCACCCAAGAATTAGTTGGGTTGAATTATTACAAAAACGACAACTTTGACTTTAACAAAATATGGAGCCTTTTAGTTATTATTAGTCCCTGCCTGGGACTCTTAGCGATCGATTGTGCGTTGACCGCTTATTAATCTCTTGTTTGACCAAAAAATATCGCTGTGCATCACAACTTTAACCAAAGTTTTCAAAGTAGAAAATAATATAAAATTTATTATGTAATTTTTGATTGGACAACAAAGTTCGGGGTCTTATTGCGGGCTTCGTAGCTTTCAAGACATTATGTTAGGCATAAAAATAAGATATCCAAAGTTTTAGGAGATGAAAAGTTTTTGTTATCCAAAGTTTCCTCATATTGCCCAGCTGAACATTTTATCAAAAGCACAACTTAGTTTTTCCTAAGTTTTTGGTCCCTGTTCTCCGTGTCCTGCATGTAGTGTCATGCATCTTGCATGTGCCAGTTGTTTGCATATGCAGAGGCCTCCACAGTGGTCTACAAATTCCTTGTCCAATTTAATGTATTTGATCTGATTCAGCCCACTGCTTTGTTCTTTGGTTAGGTTGTCTGAGCGATTTTGACAGAGGGTGGATGTATTTTGGCTTAACCCTTTTTTTCTTTTATTTCTAGAAATGCTCTGTACAGTAAGTTACAGTTGTCATTTGGGTAAGGGTCTGCGCTATGAAGGGTGTTTCTATACAATAAAAATCAAATAGAACTTGCACCAAGTTCATTCGTATCCACTGGGTAGATATGGGGTTAGGGTTTTGGTGCTAATATAAATTTGATCTCCTCATAACTTCTAGCTAGACCACCTATATGCATTTTCATTTAGATTAGTTTGGATGGTTGAATATTTGGGGTGATTGGATCATTGTCTGTCTGAATATCTATGTTGCAGGCCAATTGCATAGAGCCGATTGGGGAAGTCCGACGGGATAGTTTTATTGGGTTTAATTTTTTGTAGTTTTATTTGTTATTATTATGTTTTCAGCTGTGTTGCAGGTGTAAGCATATAACATCCAGCTGCAGCAAACGTGAAGGTGGACTGAACTCCAAGGACAGGAGCAGAGTAAGGTTGCGAAGCATCAGAAAATGGAATACAAAAGTCTGTTGTAGAGCGATGCCCTTTATGAGGTTACTCTCACCTTAACTAGGCTACATAAATTTAGGAGAACCATTAATGGATAAAGTTAATGTTTGTCTATTAGTGGATTGTATTGATGCACTTGTCATGTGGGAATGGCTAATAATGTGAATATTGCAGTATATATTGGAAACCAGCGTGTACCCTCATGAGCCAGAGCCCTTGAAGGAGCTCCGGGAATTGACTATCAAACATCCCTGGTAAGCCCCACCTATCCATCTTACTCCTTGTGGCTCTAAATTCCTGGAATCTAGATACAAATGGGTGTTGTGCTCGCAAAACCAGTTTTACTTTTCATGGTGTGAAGCCACTGTGGATTGTTTGGTATGACAAGCACGGCATGGCTATTCCTCCAGATGAAGGTCAATTTCTGGGCCTCCTGTTGAAGCTGATGAACACCAAGAACACCATCGATATTGGGGTGTACACTGGTTACTCACTTCTCGGCACAGCCCTTGCCTTATTGTCTGATGGAAAGGTACATTTATATTCACATTCATAGATCTTCCCAAACAGGGGAATTTAACGTTTGTATGTGGGCCAATTAATTAATGAAGGATGGCATGGCATGGCAGATAATAGCGATGGACATTAACAGAGTGAATTATGATATCGGGCTAGCTATCATTGAGAAAGTTGGAGTTGCCCACAAAATTGATTTCAGAGAAGTCCCTGCTCTGCCACTTCTGGATGAAATGCTTAAGAATGTAGGTAAAATGTAAGGGGGAGAGCTTAAAATTTCGGGGATGGAAGATTAACGCTTGATAAATTGATGAAATGGGTATTGTGCAGGAGGAGATGCATGGATCGTTTGATTTCGCGTTTGTAGATGCTAACAAAGGCAACTATCTGAATTACCACATGCGGCTGATAGATCTGGTGAAGGTCGGAGGATTGATTGCGTATGACAATACTCTGTGGCAAGGATCCGTTGCGCTTCCCCCAGAAGTCGCCATGAGCGAAGGCATGAGTTATGGGGAAGACAGAGAGTATATGTTGGAACTAAACAAGGCCCTTGCTGCAGACCCTCGCATCGAGATTACTCAGATCCCAATTGTCGATGGAGTGACGCTGTGTAGGCGCCTTTCCTGAACATTATTTAGCGATGTTGTCCTGTATGTGAGAATCTGAAATTGCAAGCATAGAAAACTCTAAATACATCAATGTTTCCCATTGTTAATGATTTGAAATTACACGAATGTTCATTTCTAAGTCGGAACAAGTGATCTAATTCATGGTTACTTTTTAATATCAATTTTGCAATCTATTAATGCTGGCTTTGCCATTTGAATGGATGGATTTATATATACTATAGGGATGTTGAAATTTCCATTTTTAGTTGTTTATTTTAACTATTTTATTAATGTAGTTGTGTTGGTTGACAACAAATTTAGTTGGAGATGTTTAACATGCAATGGTTAATTATTGTTAAATATGTTCAAGTTATGGTTGGAGAGAGTTTATTATGGTCAACATAAAGTTGACTATGGAAGACAATGGTTGCCTACATCTAATTATAGCTAACTATGATAAATTATGAGGGACTATTATGAGGGAGTCCGGAGTAAGTTCAGAGCAGAGAGTGTCGAGCAGCTAATTCTCCGGAATAAGTTCAAAGCTAATTCTCTGGAATAAGATCAGAGCAGAGAGTGTGGAGCAGCTAGTTTGAGGAGCAGAGAACGTCGAGCGGAGGTTCACTTTTACAATTTATAAGTTCCATTTTACAATAACCTAATATTACTTAAGGTTATTACTTTCCACGATTACAACAGTTCCACCATTACAGTAGTTGTTTTTGTTCATGCCATTTCTTCGTCCAGTCGAACTTTAGCCACTCGTCTTCCATAGTTAGTTCCTTAAGTTGAATATATTAGTTCCATTTCCATTTTAATTTTGGGATTTGTAGATGGTGTTTAACGGCTTTTTTAATTGCGAAAAAATCTATTTGTTAGGATCATCCATAACTCGCATTCTCGGAATTTACAGCAATAGGCTCTTACATTGACTTATATATTGTGTTTTGTACCTTTATTAGAACACCTTTTTATCATAAAACCCAACAGAAGGGAAGGCGAGTTCACAAGTTGAGATCTTCCCTATGATATGTTGTTTTGCAGGTTCTTTGTAGTGGCGAATGCAATTGCCTGTGGGTACACACTGTGTTCATTCATCTTCTCCGTAACCGGCAAATTTTCTTCCTCTACACTATCAGCCTTTCTTCTCTCCATCATTTGTAATGCCTTTTTCTTCTTCTTTGCTATGAAGGTATGAAAGCTGCGTTATAAATGTTGTTCAAATCTCGAATTGAATTTCATAATTGTGTTCAGGTGATGGTGGCACTGGTATCGACGGGGGTCTCTGCAGCGGCTGCCATTGCTTACGTCGGGTACAAAGGAAATTCTCATACTCACTGGGGAAAACTCTGCGGTATATATGATCGCTTTTGCCAGTCCATTAAAATTCAATATGCGGTAAGATATATTCGAAGGGTTGTTATACATGAATATCAAGCGGGAGACGGCAGCAAAATAGGCAACCAGAAGCAAAGATGACAGCAAAATAGGCAACCAGAAGCAAAGTAGAAATAATAAGGGTGATAATGGAGAAGCTCATTCTCTCCAACCCAATCTAACAGACAGAAGATAAACAAAGAAGTGAGTTTATGAGTGAAAATAAAGATTCATTTCTATATATCTGCTTAAATAATTTGTTATAAAAGGTTGTTGATTCAGGATCTATTCGATTTTTTCTTTTAATTATTTGAATAGTCACAGTGGTATTTGAAACGTGGACAAAGTTAGCAAACATGACGTCAGAGCACTAGTGTTTTAGAATATAAAATCGCATGGTGTGTTTTAGAATATAAATTCGCGTGTAGCGCATGAAGCTTTCTCATCAAATAGCTAATGACTTTTGTTCGCAAAGGATGGTTCTGCGTGACGCAACATTTTTTTATTTGTTTTAATTCTTTTATGATAAATTATGACGAGTATATAAATTTAGTTGTTAAATAAAGTTAAGAAAATTACATTTTTAAATTAATATTATTAATTATAAAAGCAATAGTTACATATCTACATTTAAAGGAACTTGTTAAAAATTTTTAATAGTGGAGATTATTCATCATTTTATTATATTTATTTTATAAAATAAAATTATTTAAAATATTATTTGTAAATATTATATTTTATTAATATATTTTTTAATTTTTAAATAAGCTTGTTTAAAATATTATGAGTCAATATCATACTTTATTAATATTAGGTGAGAAAAAATTATGATTCATTTCACATTTAATATATTGTAGATAAATGTCTTAACATATGACTAATATTAGCAAGGAACTAATATTTCGATATTTATAGTTCTTATCCTGCATTTTACTATTTATAGTTCCCTATCTCTTTATTACTATTTAAAATTTTCCTATATTATGATTTATTTTGTTTAACATAATTATTATAAATATACTCTTAACATTTTCTTTTTCTTTTTACATAAATCATATTTTATAACAATTTTTTAATTCTTTATCTTTATTCATTTTTTACAATATTATAAATTTATTTAATATTATTTAAAATGATTAAATACACTCTTAACTACTTTATAAATATATAATATCTTTATAGCAATTCTTAACCCTAATCTTTTATAAATCTATTAAAATTTGTTATTATAATTAGTTTATTTAAATATAATGAAAACCTCTAACAACTACTTTATATTAAATATACTAATTCTTAATATTAAAATTACTAATTCTTTTTTTTAGTTTTTTAATTAATTATATATTTTTTTTAATTAAACTGAAACTTTTAACCTACTAAAATATTTATCAATATTTTGTAAAATTTAAACTCTTTATTATTATCTAATATAATTATTGATAATTAATTAAAATTAAAAAAAAAATTATATTTTAATTTCTTTTATATTAAAATATTTGAAAAATAATTTTATATTAAATTATTTATTCAAATAAATTATATATATAATATATATATATATATAATATATATATATATATATATATAATATATAATAATTTATAGTTAAAAATTTAGCTAAAATTAAAATAATAAAGAAAATATAATAAATTTATTAATTTATTAATTAATGAAAGTAAACTATTCCCATATACTTATTTGAATATACCTACAATATTTTTCTACTCGTAACATTTCACACGCTCTTATGTGAAAACCATGTTCTAGGGATTTCGAAAAATTTAAGTTATTGAGTAATAGGCCTAAACTACAAGGAAATATTATAATAATAAAATCACATTAGTGAATGTTAGTTTTTTTATTATCATAAAACCATCTATTTTTATGTCTTTCATTATGAACATCCAGTTCAACATCTTATATCATGTATTCTAGAATGAACGAGTTATGAATAACAAGTTCAACGTCTTATATCATGTATTTCAGAATGAACGAATTATGAATAACAATTTCAATGTCTTATATCATGTATTTGAGAATGAACAATTAATTCAGTAATTACATCGTGTATTTCATAATGACCAACAAAGTTCAATGTCTTCAATAACTATATTGGATTTCTCATTCATGGTTATACCACCACTGCTTTGCCAACAATAGACAAGACATAGTTATTAAAAAGTTAAAAAAAAATTACTTCCCTTACAATTTCAGCGTTGTACTCATACCAATACAATTAGTTTAAAAACAAATCTTCAAAAATAATTTGAAAACAATTTCGACCAAACATCTTTTTATTACAAAATAAAAAATTACTCTTATGATTTCAGTATTGTACTAAGAGTAATACAAATTATTTAAAAATAATTTAGAAAAAATTTCGGCGAGTATGCCATTTGCAACGTAGACCTTCTGGCAGACCCCGGCAAGACTACTGGTTGCATGCAACACTTGTTGTGTTATTGTCTTGAGACACATTCTACAACTTAGTATGATGGTTATGTGTTATAAGCCTTTTAGATATTATTGCTTAATTGGGTTGAATTATTACAAAAGCAACAACTTTGACATTAACAAAATATGGAGCCTTTTAGTTGTTATTGCGTTATTGCCTCGAGACATACAATTTCATATGATGGTTATGTGTAAGTACATCACCTCTCTAATAAATAAAATAATAAAATAAATTTTGGCTAGACTATAAATTTGCTTTCAACAAAATTTTGGATTATAAATTTATCGTCAACAAAAGTATTTACTATGTTGAAATTTGAATTAGTTAAAATTTTAAAAAGATTTACTCTTCACTAAAGCCAATTCCATTTCTTAAATCAAAGGAAAATGGTTAATTCAACACAAAAAAAATCTTTTAATATTTATTTTGATTAAATATTTGTAAAATGAATCTTTAAAAGGAAAAATCATGTTCCTGTGCATATATTAAACTCTTTAAGAGCATATCCTATAAATATATTAAAATCTTTAAAAACAAATATTTTCATATAAAAGTTGTAATATTTGAAAATTTTAATATGATTTTTCTTTGTGCATTATACATCAAAAGTTAAATAAACCTAAGTTAATATAATTATAGAGACATGAGCCTTTCTATTATAAACCTAAGTTGATATAATTATAGAGACATGAGCCTTTCTATTATAGATATAAAATTATAAATAAAAAATGTTATCTAATTTTTATTATTTCTCAATATTTAAATAAAATAAACACAATTTTAAAATCTAACATCCACTTAAAATATAGGAAACTAAAAATACTTCTAAATAAGAATACATTTTCTAGCGGCTTCCAATTACTGATGGTGTTTATAACTTTAGGAATAAATTGGACGATTTCAAGGTGACGTTTCTGGGTGGGCTAGATTTTGAAAGAAATTTGTGATGGAGAAATTAATGGTTTTTTATTAAGTTAAGAATGTAGATTGAAGTTATAATATAGTGTTTGTTATATGAAATTTAGAATATAATTATATTGATAGGGGTATTTATTTTGAAAAAAGGTTTTTATAATTTTCATTTAATTATTAATAATAATTATGGTAAAGTGAGGGTGAATATTTATGGTTAAGAATTTTGTTATATTATTATAAAAAAATTTGGTTGTGAAATAAATTATGGTTTTCGGGCATGTGGTATTGGTAAGTTATGGTATTAGCCCATGGTATTGTAACAAAGTCTATTCACAAGTTAATAATATTCATGGTAAAGTGGAGGTGAATACCCTTGGTTAAGAATCTTGTCATATTGTAAGTTTATTGTAACTATTATGTTTTAATGTGCTTATACAGCTTGAATGGGCCTAATGGTTAAGAGCATGTGTTTCCTCCTAAGAGGTCATAGGTTTAAAACAAGATAGAAAATTGAAATTTATGTCAAAGGTAGTTATACATCTAGAGGGAATACTAATAAGATAAAAAATGATACAAGAAAATTAAAAGTACACACTTCAAGTAAATATTTGATAAGGCTAAGCACTAAGTATATCAAAGGCCAAAAATAAAGTGTATACAACATTATCAAAGGTGCCTTGATACAAAGTGAAATTGTCTGAGGTTGGAGTTTGCCAACTTGTTACTAATAAAGAAGGAGAGAGAGAAATATCTAATGATGAAGCCAATGAGGTCAAGGCCTCATAGATCTAATGGAATATGTCAAGAGGACAATAAGGTTAGCATTGGAATGTTATCAAAGTCCTTGATTACCATAGGGGGATCCAACTATATGATCCCAAGAGGAATATAGGAGCAAGGACGATTATTTCTCCTACCATTTGAGGTCAAAGGAATGAAACATTAAATAGATCTCTAACTACTCCACTAGGGCCATGCAACAATATGATGAGTGAGAGGTCCCATGCTCTGGATTTGTCTAGTGCTAAATCCCTTTTCACTGTGAGGATGTGTGATTGGATGTATGTTCTTACATCTCTAAACTCGACTTAAACATATCAATTAATCTCCCAATGGGAGAGGTAGAGAGAAGGATTGGTTTCTCACCACTTCATGGTCTAATGTGATTTATAACTCATCCTATTACATTTTTCATGAAAGTATGAGCTGATCCTCTTGCTATTCCTAAGGGGGGGAGGGGACAAGTTCTAAGCATTGAGATATGTGATTAAAAATATTCTTGATAAAAAGATATAGTCACCTATGATCTTGACATCAGAAAAAACTAAAGAGGGACCCCACCACGTACTTGTAGAGGTGGTAGTAACATCCTTTAATCTCATTGTACATGGGGCACTAGAAAAGATGGTGCATCTTGATCTCTGGGTTTTGTAGGTGGTACATCAAGCAAACCCTATCAAAATGTGGGATACGGTGATTACTAAAATTTGATGAGAACCAACTTGGAGTTGTCCCAAAGTGATCTTGAATGAATGCATATAATTTATTTACATGTATGGGGGCAGAAAATGTTGCCATTTTCAAAGTCAAAATCTTCTCTAAGTAGAAAGACATATTGAGTCCCAAGCTTATTGTGGATGAGGTCCAAGTGTTGATATGTTGGTGTTTCCATTAATGTCACCTAACGCATGTATTATATCCATGAGTCTTATGTCATGTATTGAGTTTTATATATGTTTTTCCATAAGGTTTTCATGCTTCCAAATTGTTTCTGGAAGGTTTTCATGATGTATCATGTTCACTCTTAAAGTTGAGTTACAAGATTAATGTCACTTAATGTATGCCTTGTAATCATAAGCTCTATTTCATGTATTGAGTCTATAGTATACCTAGGGAGATATTATGGGGTACAGACAGAGGTACCCAAGGTAATAATGAGATGTAAGGATAATAAATAAATGGGTCATAGTTAATAAATAAATTGGTTAACCTGCATCATGTAAGAGACCACAAGTAGTTAGGAATAATTTGAGAAGCCCATTGTATTAGATATATGGTATTGAGAGACCCTTGGTATTGTATGTATGAAGCCTATATAGAGGCTACAGACTCTCCATTGAGAGATGTGAAGGATTATTGTATTGACAAACATATGTCTTGAGGAGTGTTCCCCTTCCTTAAGGAGTAGTTGTATGGTGTTTTCCTACCTCAAGGGTTAATAAAGATCTGAAGTTTATATATTTTTCTCTTATATTGGATCTTGGGTTTAATTTCAATATTGGGTATATTTTCTATTTTAATATATTTTCAAGTCAGGTCTATTACAAGTGGTACCATAGCACTTTCTTGGGAAAAAAGGGGAGATTTTTTTTTTTTTTGCATGAATGTTTTGGAGAGGCGAGTTTGCAGAGCATATATTAAACTTCTGGGGAAACATTTGTAGAAAAAATTGCATATCTGGAGTCTTTGTGAAAAAAATACCTAAATTCAAAAAACAATCAGTCGAATTAGAGTCTGAATGAGGGAGATATCACTGATTTAAAAATTAGTTGTGTTGTAGAATTTTTTCTGACAACAATTCGTGGATGGCGAATATCCAGTAAATTTTTGAAACTTTTGTGGGGGATTTTGAGAACATAATTGCATATATGAGACCCTCTTGAAAAATTACCCAATTTGAAAAAAACAATCAGTCGAATCGAAGTCTGGATGAGGAAGATATCGTTGATTTAAAATCAACTCTTTTTTCAAAAATGTTTTACAATGGGACAATTGCAGAGCGAATCTAAATTTCGAGAGTGCCTAGATAGAGATTTATATCACATGGGAAGATGAAGAATGGTCATTCCATTTCCAAAAATACATTATAATAAGGATTCTGATCCCTATTGATCGAGTTGTGTCCATTTTAAATTTTCGCCAAAGTGAATTTTTTCAAAACCCTCTTCATGGCTTCTAGCAAATATTTTTTTACAGGGAATGATAAGGGTCCTACTACTGAAGAATTTCTAGAAATACAAAAGTCATTATGGCCAAAATATTGGAAAATATTAATATGGCCTCTTTTTTAAGATGAGGCTGCAATATGGTGGAGCTCACTTAACAATAAGAAGTTGTTAAGCCTTCTTGGTGAAGAATTTGAAAAATTCATTTTAGATAAATGGTCTCATACTAGAAAACAAGATAATGAGAAACATGTGGAATATTTTTCTACTGGTATCTCCTTATTACAAGTTCATGGATGTATTCAGAAGGAAAAGATCATTGTGTCTATAAATCCTAGTTGCAAGCAAAATTTTATAAATGTTAATTTGGAAAAAAAAAATTGTAAGTTCCATCAAAACACATTGAAAACGCACAGATTGATAATAAGGATGTTCAAGTTTATAAAGATTTGAAGATTTTTATGGAAAAGTATGTATTGCATTCAGATTTTTATACTTCAGATATGGCTAATGTTGATGTTGTTTTGGGATACCCTTGGATGGAATTTGTTGGTACTACCAATATTAATGTGCAGAAGAAATTCCTAAAGCTTTGGTATAAAAAGAAAAAATTACATTACAGGATATTTCCATCAATAAATAGGTAGAGTCCAAGGAGGCTAAAGCAAAAAATGTTACAGGTACTGATACATCAAATGAGGAGTCCATGGTTGAAGTAATGCTAGAAGATAAGCAACAACCACAGGCGCAACAACATGTACTAGATACCCATCAAGCTCCATTAGGTGGTGAATTAAAGAAAGATACATCATTGGTTAAAAATTCAACATATCACCACCCACATCACCCAGCAAGAAAGTAACCAACACGATGGAAACGAATTAGCAACAAGGATAAAAACCCCTGCATGACAGATAGAGAGGTGTGAAGATCCAACCACAACACATCAACACAGAGGAACTGCCAAGATCAACTCCCATCTCAAGTGAGCGAGGCACCGATAGATCGAGTAATCACCTGCCTTTAGGATGGCTAGATGCGCGTGCATGGTACCAGTGGACTGCTATGTTGAGTAGATCTTATTATTTTTGTTCTTCTTATGTTTCAGGGACGAAACATGTTTAAGGGGAGTGGAATGTAGTATACCTAGGGAGGATATTATGGGGTACAAAGGGAGGTACCCAAGGTAATAATGAGATGTAAGGATAATAAATAAATGGGTCATAGTTAATAAATAAAGTGGTTAACCCACATCATGTAAGGGACCACAAGTAGCTAGGAACAATGTGATAAGCCCATTGTATTAGATATATGGTATTGAGAGACACATGGTAATGATCCCTGGTATTTTATGTATGAAGCCTATATAGAGGCTAGAGACTCCCCATTGAGAGATGTGACGGATTATTGTACTGACAAGCATATGGCTTGAGGAGTGTTCTCCTTCCTTAAGTAGTAGTTGTATGTTGTTTCCTTATCTCAAGGGTTTTGATATTAATAAATATTAAGGAACGTGGATATTGAGATGCATACTCTACTCTTGTGTGGGAAACTAGTGCACATATGCTACTTGTCTTCATTAAAGTAGCATACATGTCTTGGAAGTGAAATTTCTGAAATATTCACATACTCCAAATGTTTTTATTAGTTTTTTCAATGGTTTTTATTCAAAACTTTTGATCAAAAAGGTTGAGATGTTATTTATAACTTCTAAAAGGTGGTTAAAGTGAAGAATATTTCTCATTAAGTGAGGTTAGTAGAAGATTAAGTCAAGGAGAATGATCTAAATCAATTCCATGGTATGAAAAGAGTTATTGAGTGCTCCATCATCTTATGCATTTATTGATTTAACCATCCCATAAAATTACAAATAGGAGAAGGCATAGAGCTTATTTGGTTGGTTCTTTTGGAGTGTGAGAGAGAGAGTGTGCATGGTGTGCTAAGGAGATAATGCTCAGTTTTCAGTGATTGTAACAAATTGTGTAACACTTCAAAATTCTTCAAAGATCATATATCATAAGTAAATCATAGATTGTTGTGCAGGAAATTAAAATATAAAATGAACATTTATAGTAGAACATTGAGCTAATAGTGGTAGTAGAAGATAGAGCACATGGATTAGAGTATTACATGTTGATATTGTTTGTATTGTAGGAGTTAGTGTGTGGATTGTTTTGAGGCAACGTTTGGTTACAAAATGGAGATGTTGTTGTAATGTTCATGTTGAGCAGATCATTGGCCCCAATCTAAAAATTATAAAACAAGATCCACATAGAGGTTGAGGAGGTTGGGGCCTCTAACAAGTGGTGGCTTTCCAAGATAGGAGTAAGTCTTCTTCCTGGTAGTAGGCAACAAAGAGTTGATAAAGAGTTGGGGATTTCTAGTTGGTGGTGGCCAACAAACTATAGTTGGATTTGTGTCTCCTAACTAGTAGTGGTCAGTTGATCTATGTAAAGATTTTCTTGGCAGATAATAGAAAATTTAGAGCAATGCAACAACAGTAGGGTGGTTTTTCCCTCCTTGAGGTTTTCCACTAGAAATCTTTTGTGTTTCAATATAGATTTTTTTTTATGTATCATGTATCTTATGTGTTGTTCTTGATGTAGTTGTATGCACATATTTATTGCTTAGATATTGGGTTCTTGATCATTGAATATATTGAAGAAATTTTTTAAAATTGTATAAGAGCTATCACTACTGATTCATCCCCACCCTCTCAATAGTGATTTGATTTCTAACATGTGGTATCAGAGTCGGTGCCTTTGTTGCAACTTAATTTCTAGAAGGCGTATCTGGTTGAATCATGGGAAACCAAGATGCTTCGCGGCTCAATGGTGGAAATTTTCGAGCATGGATAAAGAACGTGAAATCACAAATATATGCTCAAGGATAAGAAGTTTGGAAGATGGTGATAAATGGATATGACAATAATGTAGAAATTTTGAATAATTTAACACATATTCAACAGAGATTATCCTGATCATGTACTATTGCGGAAAACATACACAATACATAAGCTCCTCTACGTTGATCATCAATATAGCAGCATCAATAACAATAAAACATCAAGAGCATTCACACATTAACACAGTATGTATCCCGGGGAAAGCATCTCGCTAAAAACCCCAACTATCTGTATATTAATGATTGAGTCATGTAACATTACACAGCATAATACTTCTCACAAGTATCTCCACCTCTGTTACACACAATACAACTCAGATCTGAATCAATCACTGGCTCAAATCTCCTTCGCTGCTTGCCTGCCTCCGCTGCTCAATACCTGCTCAAGAACTGATGATAATTGCAAGGCAACCACGTATTTACTTGGCTAAATCACGTGAGCACAAGCTACAATGTGGGCAAATTCATTGGCATACTCAATCCCTTGATTGTGCAAGATCTGATGCACAACTATAGTCAAAACTGATAGCAATCTGATTCTCTAACACCTGTCCCTGCTGAACTGAACATGCACTGACATGCAACTGAGTTAACTGATGTATTCATTAGTTGTATTATGAGTTAATAACTTGTGAATTAATTAATAACAAATTCACCCAACTCATCTCTAGTCTATTCGCCAGTTAGACTAAATACAACCAGTTTAACAAAGCTAAACTGAACACAACTCCATCAACTGCACCTCCAGTTCACTAAACTCAACTCACTTGAGTTCTAACTGAAATCCTGCATGCAAATATTAGTCATCCCATAGGTAACCACGTATTTCCTTGTGGGATCTGCATGTACCACATCCGTAGCTCATCCTGAAGTGCTCCAAGAGAATAAGACAAAGTTTATAGTCTAAATATTATTATGAGCTAATAATATTTGACTGTTCTATATTTAGACTGAGCAGTCACTCCGCTGTGTTGTCACTCCGCTGTGGTCTAAAAATAGAAGTCCATCTATTTTTTCCAACTTGATCAATCATCCATAAACAGCAACCTGCAATCCATAGACATGATCCATATGTCTAAAAATAGACATAGTCTAAAAATAGGCTTGCGCCAAAAATAGCCTGCGGGCCCACTTAGTGAAGGTGACTCTTTTCACTAAGCTCCGTCATCTTGTTGTATTCTCAACAAGCATTTCTTGTTGCACACTTTTCAACACTCCCTCTCAACAAGAAAGGCTTCCTCTCAAACCCGATCCTGTAACTCTAGAATGTTCTGCATGCAATACATCTGGCCGGTCCACTTTCTCTATCATCAAAGTCTCTGACTGATATTGCCTTTGTCAACTGAAAACTCTGCTTCTCTGTGCTCTTCAGTATCTGACTGCTCTAGCCTCTGTCACCTTGATCTCTGACTGCATCCGTGCTGCTGCCGGTTCGATCTCCCGGCATTGCATCCGTACTGCACCTCCCAACTGACCTCCCTGTTGGGCTAGAAACATACTCTGATGCTGAAGCTCTAACTGCTACTGACAAGTGCTCCCTCTCTGACATCTGCGCTACTGCAACATCTTCATGCATCTCGTACCATTGCACACCTCTCTGTGCCACTTAGCACTGTGCAAAACACTTGTGCCTCTCGCATTGCTGCAGCCTGCTAG
>APFE030293094.1:0-19704 GCA_000404065.3 Pinus taeda | reverse complement strand
GATTGGGACACATTTGCAACGAGGAGGAATGGTATGGGACTTCATATAAACTGCTATGCTAAAATTTTTGTCTTATCCTATGCCCATAGATGAAGGGAACTTGGAAGAACAGTTCAAGTAGGTATACCAGAACTCAAAGAAGGCACACTTATTTGTCAGGGAGGGTTTGATTCGTGAAGATTGATGCAAACCAACACAAGGATGCTGCCACATGTGCTCTCTAGAATGGTCTTCATCATCATGGTAGCGGGAAGAGGGTGCGCTTTTCATCAATGCCTTCAATCCGAATGTCAAAATCTATCTATTGAAGGAACTTACTTTAGGCACTCTCTTGTAGCTTACACCTAGCAGAAAGGCACATGTTAGGGGATCCTCCTGTAGATCGTTTCGAGAGATCTATGTAACAGCAGGAGAAGAGAGTTTTCCTTTGGCACTTTCAGGTAGCTACCAAGAAACTTGTAAGCAAGAGGTCATTACCTATAGTGAGCCGCTTTTCCCACAGCTTCTTCATTGATGCCACCTCTATACTTTGAAGTTAATGTTGCATTTGTTGTCTCATGCATCATTAGGACTTTGCGTGACAACATGCGATGTATATATGGTGATGGAGAAGTGGCACCTTTGTCTGATCTATTCTTTGCACATCAAAGGTTTGTACACTCCCAGTGCTAGTTAAAGTTGTCTGCTGTTTGAAGCAAGTGCATTAGAGAAAGTGATTGACATACATTTGGGTTGTAAACTTGAGTCTCGTCTAGTGAAACTTTCAGTTGCATTGCACAGGTGGAGGGCATAACATCGAATAACTTTATACCTTATTCATTAAACGAAACATGCAGAAGGAAATTTTAAGTTCTATTTTAAATATTTGCTAAGTATGATATTTTGTAAGTATAAACCACAGTTAGCATTTATTTATAGCAGGCTTCTAGACAGGACAAGAAGGTCACAAATTAACCTAACTCTTATCTCTGTGAGTCAAAACATGCAAAGGAGTTATCCCAGCAAACGAGGATAAGATGGATCATAAGGTGAGTGAACAACATAGGAGGATAGATATTTTGAGAATGTTCATATCAGACTTAATTTCAATCTGTCTATTTCAGCAGTTTAAAACCCATGCAGCTCATGGTCAATGGTAGTGCTATTCAAGGCAAATGCGGTTGCTCCATCTGGAATGATGTTAAGTTGCTTATCCATATGCATGATGAGTATCTAGAGGAGGATTAGAAAGTAGCTAGAAAGAAGAAATGTTACTATTTATGGACAGCATGTCAAGTATTTCATGGAGTCATAACTAAGCCTTATCTCTTCCTATTTCCAGTTGACTAGCATATATATGGGGCACATGAGTTTGAAGAAAGGGAGATGGGTCATTTGGGAACTTCATGTTAAATTCATTAAGATATATTTTACAGTTCATCCATCATATAAACCAATGATGGTTTTTGCTATAATGATCTATATCAATGCTCTTGCTCTCCATCCAAAGTTCAACTCTTTCTCTAGGAAAGTGCAACCCAAAGACTTTAAAACAATGTAATTTCCTATTAAAAACCTAGAAAATTATCATTGTGTGTGCAAAAGAAGAGGTTGATCAAGATAACAATGATATAGCATGCGATGAGGAAGTAAAATATTTTGACCAGCAACAATAGTGTTTTACATGAAAATCTTTTGATATTGTTGGGTTAGAGCACTTGTGATGATGCAGAGCATGCACGAAATCCCATTTGCAAGATGGATGTTGTGTTTTTCAATACATGGCACAATTTTTCGAGGAAGATGATACTTACATAAGAGTCGACAAAGTTGATCCTAGTATTCTTCGAGGTCTGATTGGTGACATTGATCAAATACCAAAGGATGATAATGATAATGATAAAATATTTCCTTCCTCTCTTTCTTATGAATCATGTGAAGTTTTAAAGAAAATAAGGATTATAAAATTTGTACAACCGCAAGCATGCAATGCTAACATGGTCAAATGGGAGGAATGAATATGACCACATCGTGGAGGATTTGTCTCGGAATGAACCCACACAAGAAAAATAATAATAAAGGTACAAGATAAGACGGGGAAGGTATTATGAACCATGGTTCTCACTCATGGCCATTGACTCATGCTCCTCCTCACCATAACCAAGAACCCAAATGTTGTTGTTGATCACCTCATTCCACATTGTCTCCATAGCTGGCAAGCAAGAAACAAGTTGAAGACAAAAGGAATTGCTATAGGTATGGACTACAATATTCTTGTCGTATTTTACATGGCTGATAAACTAAAGAAGGAAAGGGAGACAATGGAAAAACCTCATAATAGAGGAAAACCCCCCAAGAACAGAGCTCATGGAGATTTAAAGGCCAACATGGAAGGGAAGAGGACCTATTCCACTTATTAGAGTTCGAAAGCTTTCTACATTGCAAGTGGATTTTCCAATAGGCACAAGGCCAATACATTCAAATGTTGGAAAATCTAAACAATAAGGTCAGGGCCAAAAGGGAAGCAACAATAGCAAATTCTCTAGGTAATGAATTACTATAACATCATCTTTCAAGACCATTTTCAGGAGCATTACTCAAGAATAGATCAAGTGTCCCCCATAGCCCAAGTGGGATGGGCACTACTCTTTGTTTGCACTTTTAACCATTCATTTAAAAGTTTTCCCTTTCATTTTTATTTTATTGGCAATCTAGAGTTTGATCAAGTTAAATTTGTGGATTTAGATTGCAAATTTTCAAGTCTTAGGATAATAGTTTTCAGATCTAAATTAGGCTTGAAAATTTCTCGCAAATCATTTGTGTTTTTTTTCATGCTCAAAACATTTAAACATTTGCATTTCCTTTTTGGATATAATAAGTTAAACTCTAATGTTTTGCAGATCCTTTCACTAGATGGTTGATTGGACTAAACAATACTTATGGGCTAATAATTTCAAGGTCTTAGATCTATCTGACAATCTCTCATAATGCTGAAAAACTCATCAAAATTTAATCCACACATAGGTGTATGCTCTATTAGATGTTTCATGACTTTCATCATTTATGTGCTCAAGAGTCAAAATCATTGAAGACACTAGACTGATGCACTAAGAACATAAACATTGTGTGAAAAGAGTGTAACGATTATTATTTTTAGTATGGCTAACTCGCGGGTCATCACTATTCCATACATATAGATGCTTTCTTTGAATTCCTTATGAAAAACTATGCTTGAACAGTTACAAATAAATGCTAATTTCGCTTAAGAAAATATCTAGACGAATTGATCACTAAGCCTAATGCTTCAGATTTGCATTGCTAGAAGGTTTTGAAACAACGGCATTTAATTGGTTGGTTATTTAACCCGTTAAGGGTTTAAAAGTGAAATCTTCCATATGTTTGGAACCTGATCATTTTTGTTGCACTTGATTCACATTCTAACACATGAAAAGTTTCAGATTTAGGTTGATCATGGCACACAACATTCTTTATCTCCATTGGTTGTTTGGTTATAGTCTTGTGGCACAAACAGTTTATGGATTGATTTGAACATGCACCAGTATTGTTTCTTGCTTTGAGATCTAATATAACTCATGCATCGAATCAACTAGTTTAAGCCTTGAACGACTTGCAACAAGTGCCAAACCACCCATACATATGGGTTGTTGGTTCATTGATTTGTTGTTTACTACTTACTGGTGACTAAGTTTACATGTCGAATTTAGTTTCATGAACTGGAATTTGATTTATGGTCTAAAGTCATCCAAGGGTCAAACTAGAATTCTGAAATCTATGCTAAAAGGGCTCAACGCTTCATAATTGATACAAATACCACTTGCTGATAGAATCTCTACATATTTAGTTGTTTGGTAGACATTTAAATATGTTCTAACAGCGCTAACTAATTTAGACTCAAGTTTTTTCGGAGAATGGTTTAATTCTCATACTAAGAATTGATACCTCAATGGCTTCAAATTCTGAATCAAATCCATATTTCTAAATCTGGTCTACACTTGTAAATCTGTGGCAAACTACTCACTGATTAATTTCATGGTCCCTTTCTAGATATAACATGTGAACTTATGCTTCATATTTGCTTCATTACCGTCTTCAAATTTGCACATTAATTTTAGTTATATTATAACAGAAATATTATTTTTGGGCTTAAGGAACCAAAACACACTCAAATAAGTTGATCTAATAACTTATTTCTAGGCTTGAACGTGTTGATGTGCGTAGCAAATGTTCGAATGTTTAAATTGGTTCATATTTTATATAGGCACATTGATTAAATCGATGTTTGATATGGTCACCTTAAATTGAACTCATTTAATGTTGGAACTCATCTCTGCTTAGGCTCTATCTATGGGCAATAAGCACAGTTAAAATCAGGGCACATTAAAGGTGTGTTGCAGTAAAATCTAATGTGTTTTGACCAATGTTTGAATTATCAAATCCCCTTGTTAGTTAGATCTTGATTTAAACAAAGTATAATGCTCACAAAACTGCCGCTTAAACCCAAGTGTAAATGTTTTTATGGATAAGACATACACACATATTGCATGGTTTGTTAAGCATTTGAATGTTTTCTCTTACATTTGAATTTCAGTGACAATGGGTGGCTTGCTTGATAATCTATGTAAGAATTTGAGTGACAATGGGTGGCTTGCTTGATAATCTATGTAAGAATTTGAGTGGTGACACGCCATACCATGAATATAAAGTCCTATGGGGTGTCATTTCTTGAAATCGCAACACACTGTTCTTTGTCGAAGTGCTTCCGGTAAGGTTTAAGATGAATCTAACTGATTGTATTCTTACTTTTTCCATGAGATATATTAGGAAACTTATGGTTGCTTCCCGCAAGCATTAATTAGATGAAGAGATAAAATAACACAATCAGAAATTGGAGGGGGTGTTGGCGGGAGCACTAGGGTTTGGAGGCTCTAGCCCACTGTTCGCCTGAACAGTGAACACCATCACTAATTTCATTGAGCCGCCGCCGCTGAGAGAGACTAAGCTGAGACAGCGTCACCTTGCTGTTGCTCCATCCGCTGTTCATTTTTCCCACGACAATAGTGTTTGACCACGACTTCCAGTTGCAGACCAGTGTCCTCAGACCTCTTTTGCCGCTGACCCTCTGTGCCTGACGTTGAGTGGCTGAGGCCCTTTGAACTTGCTCACCTGTGCCATCGACCTCCACCTCCAATGAACAGATAGCCGAGCTATGTGGGAGCAGAAGAAAATTTTATGCCTCTGGTCTCTAGGGTATATTCACTGCGCGGGGGCGAGGTGGCTGAACCTAGTTGCCTCTACCTCGGTTTCACCTTTGCTTCACTGGACAGGTTCAGATGGGCTTCTTGCTACTGATGTAGACGATGTTTGTTGATCTTGCACTGGCCTAACCTTGGATGTTTTGGAGCGTTGAGGGAACATGGGTGTGGAGGTTTGTCTCTGTGCTTGGTTTCGTGCCGCTGCAACATGGCTGGGTGTGATGGGGTTTTTTAACACTGTTGTAGATTTGGGGCAGCTATTTTTACATCTGGTTTGTCTGTTTCAGGAGGAGAGCTTTGAGGGGGCAAGGGAGGAGTGGCTACCGTTGTTGCTATCTTCCTCATTTCGTGCCTCTCTTTCTTGTCTGGGCCACCAGGTTTAGAGCTTCATGTCTCGGTTTCTCTCCTCATGAGTTTTTTTTCCACTTGTGGTGCTTTGGTGTCGGGTCTGAGTTGTGCAGCTGGTCTGCCGCCTCTCTCTTAGTGCTGCTCCACTGCTCTCTTTTGTTATTTTTTGTAATGGGTATGGGTTCCCTCTACAGGTCTATTTCTACAGGTTCGCTGGGGCTTACATACCTATTTTATGTGCTTTCTGCCCTGCCCAAGGGCTTTTTCTGGAATATTTCTTTTGGAATATTGTTATGTAAGTGGCTCTGCCCACATTTTTGCATATGCTTTTAGCATCGACAACATTTAATCTTCTGATCAATGAAAATTACGATATTTCTCCCCAGGAAAAAAACATAAACAGAAATTCGCTAACATTATTCAACAAGTAATTCAATTGAGTTATCTTAATGGCATACAATTTGGCATATACCAAGTAGATACGCTTGGTTGGCTAAGAAGTATATATAATCCTCTTAGGCGGACACAAGCTGCCAGAGTTTGACAAATAATGGAAACTAACCCTTAATTTAGTAAGATGGCTCAGTCCTGCCGATTTTCATTGGGAGGGATGAAAACAAAATTTAAACGAGCTTCACGTCGAAATATTTCAAGAATGTTGTCAAGTTTAAATTTGTGTTGAACAGGTAGGCTAAATTCCTAAAAGTGCCCCATCCAAGAACAGAATCTTTGATTGGCATGGCTTACTTTTATAATTTCTATAAAATAATATTTATCCTAAATAATACTTGACAACCATGTAATTGGTTAGGGAAAATCTCATTTACTTCAAAATCAGAGGCCCCTTGAAAGAGGCCATTCATATTTAAGATCACTGAATGTGTTGCAAATTAAGTTGGTAAGAATTAGTGGCCACAGAAGTCGTACACAGAAGCAGAAGCAGATTTAATATATTGAAGAAAAGTAAGTAGTCACTCACCTTGACTAGGCATGAAAGCAATCCTACTAGCATCAGTAAAATCCACAGTAGGATTGTACTTTTTCAACAAGTCAGCGGGGACAGTGTAGGTTTTGGTGAGAATGACGAGATTGTGGATAGTGGCATTGAGAGGGTATGTGAGGAAGAGCCCATAGGCTTTATTGATAGAAGCATCCCTGCACGAAAAATTGATACTGACATTCAGTGTTGCACCAAGAGGAATAGAATTCACATTCTGCAGCACTGAGACAGTGATGAGATTCGCATAAATAGTGTTTGCAATTTTGTCATAGGTGTCGCCATGAACCACAATATACTAAAACATATGTCCCAGGTACCTGTTATTGCCCTCACCCAGGCAACCACACGAGAAAGGAATCTTGATCGGAAATCCCCAGTGTATGAAATTTGGATTGGTGATGGTATCTGAGTTCCAGTAATTGAGGGTTTCGTAAGTGGTCTCATTATCAAAGAGACTTGAAATATATGTTATGATATAGTTCTGATTGACGTAATAATTGCCAAGAGCCACATTACAACCTGCACATTTGGCTTCTGTGTCTGAGAAATAGAAAGGCAATAGACATAGCCATAAGAAGAAATGGGATGGACGCATTGATGCCATATCCTTCTACAATGCATGTATGTAATGCAATGTTTGGTTATTCAACTCGTCCGCCTTACACCCACTTTCATTTGCAAGCTGCCATAGACTTCTGGTTAGAGAACCATCTTACTACACCTCCACATCATTTCATTAGATGCACCAGAATTAAGATGCCCTAATGAAGTTGTTGAGCACCAAAATTAAGATGCTTTGATGGGTAAAGGTTGTTAACCACAATAGCTTAATAGCTACAAGGTTGGAGGGTCAAGCCCTCCTTCTAGCGATATTTGGGATTTAGTGGGCTTTGGGTCCAGATTTTGAACCAAAGCTCTGATACCACGTGTAAGAGCCCTATCCTAGGGTCTTCTAACATATCTATTTCTCTAGAATTTAAATGTAACCAGAGGCAATAATTTACTTTCTTACAAGACTTTTAAACAATGAAAAATTTACCATTTACATCCTAATCCTTCTAACTTATAGTGAACATTCCATTTTAATAAATTTACATGAACAATCTATAAAGGAATACCTATACTGGTGGTTGGTGGAGATGCATGTGAGTTGTTGCTCCTGCTGAACGCTCCTCTTGACTAACTCAATTGGATTTACCTCCCATCCAACTAGGAAATAATCCCTAGCCCAAGAAACCTCCACAAGTTCCCTAGCCCTACGAGCCCAAGTCCAACTAGATGTAGTGTGTGTGTCCAAGATGAATGATCCAAACCAAGATGAGCAATATTTCCCTCCTCTCAACAACCCAACAAAACCTCCACAAGTTCCTAAGGTCTCCAAAAATCACAACAAATCCTAAAATCACAATCAACCCCCAAAATCATAAGCAAGACCCCACCTCCTTCCCTTTTTATACCCTCCCTCTCTTCTCCATCTCAACTACCTCTCATTAGTGTCATTAACTTCTTATCCATCCTTAAAATTGACTTCTCTTCTCCCAAGTAAAGCTGGGAGTACATTTGGAAATGTGACATGAATATAAAATTGGGAAATTAATGGGAGAGGACCATGTCTTCTCCCAAGTAAATATGAAAGTACATTTGGGAATGTGAGATGAATATATATATTGATAATTAGTTGGAGAGGATCATGTCTTCTCCCAAGTAAATGTGAGGGTACATTGGGGAATGTGAGATGTAATTAAATGGAGAGGACCATGTCTTCTCCCTAGTAAATGTGAGGGTACATTGGGGAATGTGAGATGAATATATATATTGATAATGAGTTGGAGAGGACCATGTCTTATCCCTAGTAAATGTGAGGGTACATAGACTTCATGTTTGATTTTCACAACTAATTAACTCATAGTGAATTAATTAATTTATTCTCAAAAAACTGTTAAGTTCAAATTCGAATTTTACTTCCTATTATAGTCTAGGGACTGACTAAAATTGGAATTCATCCTATACTGCTAAAATAGCAATGTTATTTTTAGCACTTCTATTTTTCATTCCTTGTTTCTCAATCCAACACTGGTACCTAAACTACTATTTATAGCAGTGCTATTTTTAGCATTTCTTGTTGTTATTTTCAACAGATTCACCTCCGTGCAACTTCACCGCGAGATATCCGTTAGATCTTGCACACCCAGATCTAACAGTGCGCATCCATATCGTGTGCTCGCGATCTTTGACCTTTACTGGCCTGAGAGCACACAAGATTTGTGGTTTTGCTCAGGCCCCTTTTGGCTACATGGCGATCTCACGTTAACTCGCGTGCTCTCCAAAAAATACCATCATTCACTCAAAAGCGGTGCGATGGCCTCTGAAACTGCCTCCCTGCATACAATGAAACCACTCACTATTCACATTATGAATTTCCGTGCCAAAGTTAAAGTTCCCTATTTAAATGCCAAAGACCCTCATTTTCACTCTTTCGCCCATTTACACAGTGAAACCCGTCTAACACTTCTTGCGCCACCATAAACATCTGCAACTCAATTCGACCACTGATTATCTTCCAAACACTGCCAGGACTCCGTCCATATGCTATCCTGTTCCCTAAAGCCATTGTGGCCCTCCTTGCCAACCTGTGTTTGGATAAACAGTTTGATATTGATCTAAAAACCTGTTTACTCCAAGGTTCACAAGGAAATCCATTCAAAATCCTTTATTCAGAAGAAAAAGACAATTATTACAGAGCAGAAGGAAACAATTTACACATTAATGGTTAAAACAAAGAAGAAATCATTTACACAGAAACAGTAAATGTTAAAATAGAGGAGGCAGGTAAAGCATACAATTAAAAGACAAACAAATGAAATATACAAGAAGATGATCAATATCCAACTACCAAATGTTGAGACATGTGAAAAACTAAATGATTTACTGTTGAAATACACAGTATAAACTTGAAATGTACGGTAAAAGTAAAAAGGACAGTAAAGGATATTGACAGGTCAACAAGGTTAAAGAGTATAAGATGAAAGTCTATCAGAAGAAAGGTCATAAGTAAATATGACATCCAGCAGATAATCGAACAACATTCAGCTTTTGGAGGAACAATCAGTTAGCTTCAACAATTTTCATTTTTTCAGTGATAGTCACCAACAAAACAACATCAAAATAGTGTCAAATCAACTAGCACTCTTTATTTTGATTTCATAATAATCTATTTTTGTAAAAACAATTTAGGATATTTTCTTAGTTCTACTGTTGTATAAATAACTCTCTTCACGAGTTATTATGGGTTGCACCCTTGAAGAAGAGTGGCATCCTTGAAGAAAGGTTGCACCCTTGATGAAGCATTTCTAAACATTTGATGTACTTGACTTTTCTGGACCCTTAATACAATGCAAAGGATGTTGAATTCTGTTTTACAAAGTTTGTGTTTCCTTTAAGTTTTTCCAGTATTACTCATTATGTTTTTCTTCATATTCTTATGTACTACAGAGATAACCAAGTAGGAATAATTGAGTTTCAATATATTCCTATAAGCTTCTGAAGTGATAATCTATAAAGATAATGGATTAATGGACTGTTTGTTTAATTAGTTCCCTCTGAATCAATAAATCATCAGCATCTTTTGTAAGCTTAAACATATTCTCTTGAACCTTTTGAACATTGTTTAAAGGTTTTCATACTTATAATTATTTAATTTTCAGTCTCGAAATTGTGAAAATCATATTATTTCTTGTTTCTGCTCACCACCATACAAGTTATATCACTGTGTGAAATTTTATAGAAACCCACTTCTTTGGTATTAATATTTTTCAAAAGGTTAGGCATTACAGTGTTACATCTGTTTCATTCATTGGTCCTCTAAATTAAAACAAAACCCCCAAAACAATTACCTTAGATGCTCTGGCATGATGGCTGACCATTATTATCTCAGAGGTACAACAGAGACCATATAAAGATTTATGTAATTTGCATACTAAACTTGAGGATTCAACAGAAATAAAACCAAGAGGCTGTTGCATATAAATTTCTTCAGTAATATCACCATTTAAAAAGGCACTTTTAACATCCATTTGATGAGCTTCCCACTTATAAGATGCAACAAGTGATAAAATGGTTCTTATTGTGTTCATTTTAGCTATAGGAGAAAATGTTTCACTATAATCAATACCTTCAAGTTGATTAAAACATTTTGCAACTAATCTAGCTTTATGATTTTCGATCTGTCCTTCTGTAGTGAACTTAGTTTTATAAACCTATTTATAGCCAAATAAATTCTTTCCTAAAGGAAGAGGAGCAAGAGACCAAGTCTTGTTTCTCAAAAGAATTCATATTCAGCAAGCATAGCTTGTTCCCAATGAGGCTTACCCTTAGCTTGAGCATAAGTAGTAGGATCATTTGTGGCCAAAACTTTGGTCATAAGAACAAATTTAGATCTAGTTCGACGAGTGTCGGTCGGATTTCCGACCTCACTACTTGCAGATTTAAGAGTTTTCTGAGCCCAAACATGAAGATTAGAAGGAACAAGAGTCACTTCAGGAGCTTCATGAGTTTCAAGTGGAATACTTGAGGGAGAGGAAGAATTAAGATCAATAAGAGGCACAGAACTGGAAGAAGGAGTAACAAGAATAGGAGTAACAGGTGGTATTGGTAAATTAGGGTAACATGAGATTCTACACACTAAGGTGGGGAAGAGACTTCATGAAATTGAACATCCCTTCTGATTATGACATTTTGATTAGAAGGATCAAAAAACCTGTAATCATTGGAATTCTCATCATAGCCAATGAAGATACACTTGTGAGATTTGGGTTCTAACTTTTTGTGTTTTCCATCAAGAATATGAGCCCAACATTCACAACCAAACACCTTAAAATTACTAATATCTGGTTTGTGTCCATTCCATTTTCCCTAAGGGGTAACATGCTTAACAACATTAGTAGGAACTCTATTTAAAATAAAATTAGCACAACATATGACTTCAGCCCAAAATTTCTTATGCAGTCCTTTAGAATAAAGCATACATCTAGCCATGTCAATTGAAGTTTTGTTTTTCCCTTCAACAACACCATTTTGTCGAGGTGTGTAAGGAACAATCTTTTGATGTTGAATACCATGTTTAGTTAAATATGCATCAAATTCTTGCTTAACAAATGCCCCCCCATTATCAGATCGCAAGGTTTTAATACTCTTACCAGATCCATTTTCAACCATGGATTTAAATTTTGGAAATTTTACAAATGTTTCACTTTTATTTTTCAAAAAATAAACCCAAGATTTTCTACTAAAGTCATCAATAAAGGTAAGAAAATAAACTACATGAGATATTGAAGGAAGTTCAAGAGGGCCACGGAAATCACTATGAATTAATTGCAAAGGTGCTTTTGCATGCCAGGCTTCACCTTTATCAAACATTTCTCTATGATGTTTACCAAGAACACATCCTTCACAAACAGTAGTAGTAGAAGAAATATTAAGTAAACCATGAACCATTTTAGTTAGCATTTGCATTTTACCATAATTCAAGCGACCCAATCTTTCATGCCATAATTGACTTAGTTCATTAGCATGAGCAACATAGGAATAAAAGGGTTGTCTCTTAGTTGAATTAAAACCAGCAAATTTATATACACCAATTCTATGATCAACTGGACTAAAAGAGACTACTTTGTAATTTCGGTTGATATCTTTAAAAACATACTTATCAGGCCAAGCTTCAAATTTAAAAACTTTATGACATGCACAATAAATAGAAAGTAAATTAATGGGCATGTTTTGAACATGAAAAACATCTTCCAATTTACCATTATCAACATTAATATTACCAAAACCAATTACGAAAAGATGTTTACCATCACCAATAGAAACTTTGTGAGATGAGTGCTTATTAGTGTCATAAGATGTAAATAAAGAAGCATTACCAGTCATATGTTTAGAAGCACCAAAATCCATTATCCATTCCACATTAGAAGAAGAATTGCTAGACGAAACAATAGATGCACATAAAGCTACTTGAGATTCATTAGAATTTTTCTTGTTAGCTTTAGCCATTAAATGTTTCGCTTTAAAGAAATTCTCTTTAGGATGGTTAGCTTTACCACGATGCTTAAAAGGATCATACACTTTCTTCCTCTTACTAGTTTCATGATGTGCATGAGAATCATGACCATTATTATTAGTATGATTATAAGTATGTGAATAAGAACCTTTAGCATTATTAAAAATTTTCTTAGGATTCTTATTATGTGCCATAAGATCTTTATTAGATGAGACTTGTCCTGAAGCAATCAACCTTTCTTGTTCATTTATTAACCCTTTACATAAATCATCAAAAGTAGGTTTCGTGGCACTTTGAGACAATTCAACAACCCTATTCTTAGTTTGGATGAACATGTCAAAACAAGATGGAAATTTTTGTTCTACAAGAATGATAAGAGCAATGCATGTCTTGTTGTAATCTTTACCACAATTATTTAAATTTTCATTTAAGGTTTTCAATTCAGCAAGATATAATTCCACTATATCAAAATTAGTAGGATCTAGCTCATGAATCTTCTTTTCAAGGTAATAAGCAAAAACAACATCAGAATTTCAAATAAAGAAGCAAGAATTATCCATACCTCAACCAGGTTGTCTTCTGCCTCAAAACTCACCTGAAGGCTATCTGGAACTATTTGACCAACGAGCCCTCTTGCTTGATCACACTTTTCTTCCCATTTAATCAAGGCTTGATCATTTGTAGGTTTCTTGTTTTCACCATTAACAAACCTCCATAGATTCTTACTCTTGAGAACATCAATCATTTTCCTTTTCCATGCAAGATAGTTAGAACCGACAAGTTCGGGAACAGAAGCTACTTCTGAAGTCATAATGATAGAAATTTTGACAATAAATATAAACCCAAATTCAAGAAATAATAAGAGAAAAAGTGGATAGAAAAATGTAAATTTCTGCAGTTCGTTCTTCCGTCACCAAAAAACATGAAAAAACTGTCAATTTTAAATCAACGATAATTTTGCTTCTAGTACTTCGTTTGAGCTAATTTATTTTTTTGAAATTGGGTAGCTCAGTGAGAGGAACCCAAATATCTACTATGTTCTGGGAAATTCTGCATAGAAGGTAATAGATCTGACAAAAAACGCCAGGTGTCAAAACAAAAAACACTTAATAATGATCCAAATGCTCATTATAACTAGTTTTCGGAAATGGCATAGCCACTTTGCATCCACTTGTGTGACCGAAATTTTGATCTGAACCCTTGGTCCTACAATCTTCTGCCCTACAAAAAAGGACTAAAAAACTGGACGAAAATCACAGATCTTACAACTGGAAGATATATCTCCTTGAGGAGAATCCAAAAACCATATCGATCTTATAGAAAAATAGTCAAGAGCCCTTGATTTATTTTTTTTTTTGAAAAAAACTACATAACAAAGTCAGGGTTATGAGAAAAAAAATTCAAATATGTAGAATCATGCCCAGATCTGAAGAGAAGCCTAATGGTGACCATATAGAAAGAAAATCTACGAAAAATAATGAGTACCCAGGTAACAAAAAATGAAGATACACGTTGATGGTTAAATTCAAAGAATATGTTAGATCATAGTAGTCATGGCTCTGATACCATGTTAGAATATTAGATCTTTGAAATCAGGCTTCTGTGATCCATATCAAGATTTTGAGACAAGTTTTCAGTTAAATCACATCAAAGTTCATTTGCCGACGCATTTTGAACCATCAAGTGTGGTTCATTGTCAGGACGATGAACCACACTTGATGGTTCGAAACACGTTGACAAATGGACTTTGATGTGATTTTAACCGAAAACTTGTCTAAAAAATATTAGATCTACTAAACTAGCTATCTATCTAAGAAACCAACAATATATCAACATATAAATAAGAAAATAAAGAGAACAAGGAAAAAGAATACAACAGATATACGTCCATGGGAAGGCTGTCTTCTATTATCCCCAGAAATCTCCTACAATCTTACAAAGAGAGCAACTACAAATTATCTAACATGAATGATAGTATGCTGTGGGCACAGGATAAGATGTGATGGTATCACAAAATGATATATTTCTTAAAAGGCTCCTTTGACCCTATTATATACCCAGAGATGTGGAGGAATTACTCTCACATGTTAAATGTGGGAAAATATAATTTTTCAGAATAACACATCTTTATATAATAAATGGATACAAGGGTATACTATGCCATAATAAATATGGGATATAATGTATTACTCTTTTACATAATATTGTGGACAACTTCTAACATAATAAAAAGACATTATTACCTTCCAAGGAATATAATATACTCCAACAATTTCCTTCTTTATAATCATCAATATTAGCATAATCAATAACATGAAATAAACTAGGTATATTAGAATATAATTTAGATTGCAAAGAAGTCCCACAAAAATCCATTGGAATATATATATATATATATATATATTCTAGGGATCGTCGGGTCAATAAACAAAGAAATATATGATGTAAAACCTTTAAGGTGCAAGCAACTGTGATCCTGTTCACTAGCAGGTCACAAAATTAGATGATTAATCTAGTTACCAGAAAAATGAAACTTGTCAATTCGATCCCCAACAACGCCGCCAAAAGATGTTGGTGCACAAATTATCCTGATAACTAAGGACTAACCGAGACCACCTCATTGAGGATCCTAGATCCTCCCACTCTAGGTGCCAAGGGATGACCTCCCTTTTACCACGGGGGGTAATCCCTAGCGATAATCAAAGTTGAATAGTCGTTGTAGAATAATGTAAATTAAATAAATTTTCTAGTAGAACAAATAAATAGACTAGATTATTGAATAAAGAGTGTTTTAAATAAAATAATATTTTTTAGGAAATAAAGATGGTAGGCATATAACATGTGAAAACTTATTAAAAAAAAATATTATTATAACTAAGTGAAGTTTAAATTAGTATACCATATTTCTCACCAAACATAAAGGTTAGACAAAATTAAAATTAAAATAAAATGAAAAGAGACTAACCAATCTAATCATGTCAAAGCATTTCTAATCACCACATATTATCAGTGTAGTAAAGAAATGAAAAGTGAAAAATAAATTAACAATAAAAAATAAAATAGGAAGGCTGATTTTATGGTATTTAAATTTATGTGCAAATAAAACCCTAAATAACATGTATTGTTAGAATTTCGTTCTGCAACAAATAAATTCAAATGTAATTTAAAAACTTTAAATAACAAGTATTCAAGTATTTAAATCATTATTGCATGCAATATTATTGAATAATCATGTTATATCAATAACCTACACAACGAACCAGGGAATAAAACCTCACATAAAAAACACACAAAAATAAAAGAAAGAAATAGATATTATTAAATAAAATCCTCATAGTCATAATGAACAACACCACTATAACAAGTACATGATGGTCTTAAAAAGAATAAGTCTTCATCTCTGATGCACCATCATCCTTCAATCTACCCCTCAAAAAAGTCCATGAAACAATCTTCTATCTCTTCTTTTAAATGTCTAGAAGTTTGTTTTATTTTTAGTTTCCATAACTTTGAGTAAAATTACATTAATAATTATTGTTATAACTAAGTGAATTGTATATTTATTTCTCCCATTAATCTCTCATTCAAATCTTCAATCAAAATGATTATTAAATTGCCCATGGTAAAATTCTTGCACAAATAAAGAAAAGTGTGTGTATATATATATATATTGCATACTCACCCATAAAATTGTGAGTTTGAAATGAAATCTGAAATAAATATATAATAAATTCTAGATACCCATTTCAATATAAAATTTAAATAATTCATCTTTCAATATTCTTTCACATTTAAACTCATGGATGTGCATTTTCAATTCACCATTAGCTCCATAAAAATACAAAATTTAAATTAAAACCATATTATATCTTAAAATTTTATTTTAAAAAAAAATTCAAATAAATTTCTAAATTACTAATATAAATTTTATATAAAATATCAAAATTATTATATATATATATATATATATATATATTTTTTTAATAAATAATACATTTAATTTTAAATAATATATATATGAATTGTAATATATATATTAAACTTTATTTTAGATCTTTTAAATATAATTCAGGGTCGTGGAAGAGAGAAACTATTCCAACCGAGACCTAATGGTTTGTTGAAAGGTTTACAACACTCATTCTTTTACCGACCATGCCTCGTACACGTGGTGGAGACTCTTAGTTCGTATGAAGGGAGGGTTAGGTGATATGTATTAGTATATGTCTGTGTTTTTATGAAACGCGAGTCAGATGAGGAAGTGAGATAAGTTAGTGATGAGGAAGTGAGATAAGTTAGTGAGTAGTTTATATAATTTTTTAATTTTGTTCATTATTTTATTTAATTTAATTCATTTTATATTATTTTATTTATTTTTTTTCTCTGCAAATACTAAATTCTATTAACTGTAAGGTAAAATATTTTTATATAGTATCGAGGCTTGGAAGCGCCCAACAAAACAGAACTTCCCCTTTACAAACATAAGTTGGGAAAACCAGTAACAGAGATCAAGAGACCAAATAAAAGACATAAAGAGAGACATGTGTGCCGAGAAGAAGCACTGAGCCAGCACAAAAACATAAAATCATTGCAAGCCAGCACATGATATGTCACCAAATCCTCAACTGGAAACCAAAAACAGTAGGACATTAGCACTGAGCCTTGACCGTGAGCCTGAAATAGTAGCCAGAACAGAAAAAGGGAGGCAGTCCCAAGTGGCGCTACTTCCCCTTTGTCGTGCCATGGTTCTTCTTCTCAGCCAGACCTGCATCATCAGTGCTCAGACCTTCATTGCCGCCCAAGTCACTGCCAGGGATTGTCATGGTATGGCTTGCTTCAACATGAGTCCCTTCCTCAGCAGCAGGTCCTGTATCTTCAGGGGGAGGAAGATTTTTGAGAAATTCCTCCTGTTTAGACTTCTCATTTTTCCAATTCTCCAAGCTGTCTTTGTCCGTGGAATGCTCACTACTATGGGAAGGATTAGGGGCAATGCAGGCCAGAGGGGAGACCTGATTTTCCTCTTCTGAGAGAATAATGGTGATGTGAGTAGTAACAAGGGGCCTATGCAAATTACTTTGAAATTTAAAGTGCGTGGTTTGGAAGGCACTGTTCGGAATAGGCTTATGACCAGAGCTTAAAGATGGCTCAGCTTCATGGACGAGGGAGGGACTGAAGGGTTCCTGCGCAGTTTCCATAGCATGACCGGCTGGGGGATGCAAACGGTTGTCACGACGCCCCCCTGAACGATGCCTCTTGCCCGAACGAACCATGATGACAGACAAGAGGTAGGGCGCAAATGGATAATGGACAGGAGAACCAACAGAACAAAGTCGGTTGAGGCGAGAGGGAGGCCCAACAGAACTTGCAAACGACAACACAATACCACAGAACTTGCAGAGGACCATAGAACTTGCAGACAACAACACAATGCGTGAATCCAAAACAGGGGAGAACTTACCCTTGATAGAATTGGCTTGGAGCTCGCAGTAGTGAATCAGAGTCAGTCCATCACCAACAACCTCCGCAAACCAGGTTCCGTTGTCGAGCCACTGAGCACAAGGCATGGTGAAATAACTATGGAGAAGCATGATTATAACTGAGGGAATGTTGCGTCGATCAGCGCATTGCATAAATGCGAATCCGCCATTAATAACTTTCCCCAACTCGCGTGAGTTTAAGTCCCGGGAGGCCACACTACTCTGCAGCTAGCAGTACCAGACATTAACTCCTTGCATGGAAAACAGTAAGGGTGATGGTTTAATAATAAATAAATATATTATTAATTATTAATACATATATTTAATTATATAAGAGATTGATTTAATTAGTTTAAGTTAGTTTAGATTTTAATGATATTTATTTTTATTTTTGAATTAACGTTGTGAATTTTTAATTATTTATAATAAATATTTAATTTATAATTATAGTTATTAATTTACAATTAAGATGTTGATTAATTATAGTGATTTTTTTACAAGTTACAATAATATATTTGATCCAGGGTAAATATGAAAATTCAAGAAAGTGATTGATGATTACAAGAATATGAGAGAAGAAGTCATATAGTGAGGGAAGCACGAGACGCAACCGACAGAAAGAGTCAAGATTTAACTGGGGTCAAATTGGCAACAACAGGTCCCATGCTTATGGGGTTGGGAGTGAGAAGAGTTAATATGCAAATGGTTTACATATTAACTCTTCCCACCCTCATACTCATGAAGGTGAGGTGAGGGGAGTTAATATGCAAACCATAATCATGGTAACTTGCATATTAACTCCGCCCACCCTCATGAGGGTTGGAGTAGGGGCAGTTACTATGTAAACCATGAAAATGATTAACAAAGCACATACTATTTTTCTCTACCAATAGTAATTAATGTCAAGTTGCAATTGATTTAAAGGATTAATAATCCCTACATGGAAATAGGGGCTAAGGTACTCAATCCAGTTCATGTATATTTATAGGGCAATGTAAAACACTACGCAATCAAATGAATTTTGAAAGAGAAATAAAATAGTGTTGTATATATCTATATGTATGAAAATATAATCTAATGGTCTTCTCAAATTTTATATCAAAATGTCTAGACTAAGTTTCAAGCATGCACTTAAAACAACACTTAGAGTAGACATCATATATTAAAATTTGTTTTCACTTTGTATGCTACTCAAAATAAACAGTAAAATAACAAAGAGAAGTAACTAAGTCTAGGCATTAAGGAAATGAGAGGTTCACTTCAATGTAATGAGCCAATGTAAATATTAAAGGTCAATACATATATTAAATTTGGGTTAGAGATGGGTAGACCATCAAAAAGCCAATGTAGATTTTAAAGGCCAATACATATATTAAATTCGGGTCAGAGATGGGTAGACATAAAAAAAAAACCATCGATAAGTTAAACCATGTATTGGAGAATAGGTGTTAAATCTTAAAAAAAACCAGCAAACCAGAAAGATTTCAAAACAATTTTTTAATAAAAGTGAATTTGGATTATTTTTGTAAAATACTTTTGGAATAGTAAATTTAAATATGAAAATTAATTTTT
>APFE030293090.1:0-10747 GCA_000404065.3 Pinus taeda | reverse complement strand
TATTTTTGGTAAACCCAATGTGTGTTTCCTTATAATTTCCCTCATTGTTTTAATCCAATAACTAATTGGTTGTACTTAAAAAAACCCTCGGTGATTTAGTATCTAGGTTTTTGATACTCCTAGAGTATTGCAAGGCTCTTAGAAATATTGAAAAAAATAAGTTATCTCAAAATTTCAAATAAATATCTTATTTGTATATTTATCATTCAAATTTTTCAACCTTAAAGTATTTAGAAAAAACTATAAATTAATTATTTTTTATTTACTAATGAAGAGCATTGTTAATCCATGACTTTAATCAAGATGATTATTAATCTATATGATTTTATGTATTAGTTAAAAAAGTTATTTTATTAGTGAAAAATGTTACTAAGCCATACGAATTTTAATCATTTTTTTTCTTATTTAACAACTTATCCTCAAATTTTATTTTGACAATTTTATTATTTAGCAAAGAGATTATGTATAATTACTTTCACTCATTTTGGTAATTGTGTGAATTCAAACCAAGTCTGATAGTGTGAGTCACTGAGATAAAGATTGACATTTTAGATTTAAGAATTAACTTTGTGCATATTATGTGCACGTTGAAGAAACCAATTTACACATTGAGTTTTTAAATATCACCATTACTTTTTTAACTTTGAAATTGTCCTTTTTACTACAAAAGAAATTAAATAGAAGGTCTTTCTAACTTTGAAATTGTCATTTTTTACTTCAAAAGAAAATAAATGTTATTTTAAAATTTATCTTTAATTTTTTACTTTACCATCAACTGTTTGGTCTTTCTTACTTTGAAATTTCCATTTTTTTTTTTTTACCTCTAAACGCAATGGAGTGAGATTAGACTGAAAATGATATCAACTGTTTGGTCTTTGTTACTTTGAAATTGCCAATTTTTTACCTACAGACGCAATGGATGCGTGAGATTAGAATGAATATGGTATCAAGGTGGAGTGGGTGGGCACCAAACTCACAAAGGATGATAGGCGGGGGACTATCTATTTGCATCCCATGAAACACCACAAGGGAGCAATTAACAATCTTTTTAAATTTAACTTTTAATCGTTTACTTTACATTTCTTTAAAATTTAAAAGTTAATTATTTTGGTTCGCATTTTTTTTGATATAACGGTTTTCTTGTTGGTGTAATGCTATTTAAATTTGGATTACTTTTTTTTTTTCAAAATGTCACTAAAATTAACATTATACTTTTTAAATTTGGGTAACTTTTTTATTTTATGAGCGGTCTTCTTGAATTCGAGCCGTTTCTTTCATAGCCATTTCCTTATCGTTACACACGGATTTCACAATAGCAATCTCTCCGTGACAATATGTCATGATTTTCTTTATTTTCTTGATGACGGAAATCGAGCCGTTTTTTTCATAGCCGTTTCCTTATCGTTACACACGGATTTCACAATAGCAATCTCTCTGTGCCAATATGTGATGATTTTCTTTATTTTCTGGATGACGGAAACAATGGGCATGCCCAATTATTCGCTGATAGTGTTTTCATTGGTAACGTCAATGTTGTTTGCTCTGTATCTTTGTTGGGTGTAACATACCCTGATAACCTCGTATGTAAAAATAGGGAGTTAGAATTTTTTTATACAAATTACCACAAGTAATTATCCAATTAACAACTCCACAATTCATCATTCACCATTAGATATAGTATTCATTAGTACATCAAGTAAATTGCCATCAAAGACAGTAAGTTACTTAACCATTGCATAACCTTTAACCACCATTGTAGTAGTGTAATAACATAAACTGTCCCATGAATCCTTGCATCCATTTCATGATTTCCATAAACATATTAGTTAATCTCCTACTTGGACAATATGATCATGTCATCAAATAAAGAACCATCAACATCAAGGATTCATCATCATCAAACTGACACAAAAGGCAATCACACCATTGAATACCAATATACCCTGGAAACCCCGTAGGGTGAAAACCAGCAAACGTTTAATCTTATTATTAAACGCTCGTGAGGGTTTTCACCCCTCACTCAATGGCTTACAAGGGATTCCATCCCTTAACCATTGTCATAAAATCATTACAATGAATTATCATTAATTTGCCACATAACTAGCTATAAGCTAATACCGTTTCCATGTAATCTTTACTTACATACCGCCACATACAACATCCCTTGTGGCATGATTGTTTTAGCAATGTACGACCCTGCTACGCAAACTCATCTGCATGGTACATTAATCCTTTTCCTGCCACAAGGTTAAACATGACTTTCCTTTGGCGCCATCCGCCATCGTTTCCTGTCAATGTAGTTGTCAACAAGCTTGGCAACAAGATTAGATATCATATTAATCAATCAATAAGCAACCTCTAAAAGAGATCTTTAACCTCTACTCATATGCATAAGCAAGCATGACATACTATATAGCTAGCACATATACTCTAGTAAGTATTGTTTGACCTCCACAATGGTTATTTACATTAATGCATAATTCTCTTTAAGAGATCTAACTCTTTAGTTCTACTAACATGTATAACATAATCATTACATCTTCATACATGTGATAAACTATTATTTCTATGCTTAAGCACATATGTTCTTTTCACATAGTTATTTTTCGAACTCAACATAGTCCCTCTAACATACAAAGAACATAACTCCATGTCACAATGACTATTCTTTGTGCATACATTAGCTTATCATAATAGCCTTTTTTTAATATATGCAACGCATTTTCCCTTCACTAGAATACTACCATCATTTCATACAACAAATGACATACTTCTTCTTAAAGAAAGTCATTTTAACCTCATCTCTCTATCTTCCCTTTCAGGGAATTATTAAATATATCCAACTTTATGCATAAAAATCAAGATACAAAAACAAGATTTACTTATCCATCCAAGATCAAGAAATCAACACAACTCATCTAGCAAGAAAATCTCTTCAAAAGATTATTGTCTTCAAGAAAGTTAACATGATCACTTTCTCTATGTACACACATAGAGTCATAATTCCAAAGTCACAATAGCTACCATTATGCAACATGTGTTTTCCTAACACAATTACTTTACTTCAATGTAAATAGTTCTTTTCGTAAAACAAGTAAGGATCTTGGTTCTTGAATGACCACTATTCTAATGTGTCTTTAAAGGAAAGAACCTCTATTTTTAGTTTCAAGAAAACCCTCATAAAATCTTTCATGCTATGTCCTCAGGACGTTTATATGCCTCATCTTCTTTTCTCAAGAAGATACTTTGGCTATATTTAGCAAGGATTTTATTCCAAGAAAATGACAAGAGACAAACATTTCGCACACAAAGCTCACATATAGTCTTTCTAGGAGGAACTACCTATTTTCTTTACTAAGAAAATATATAAAATAAACAATCTTTTACATGCATTAAACATTTTCTTTACTCAGAATATTCATTCTTTAACTGCATGCATTATCATGTTTTCTCTACCAAGAAAAACATATAAACAATCAATCTTTTACATGTATTAAAACATTTTCTTTACCAAGAATATTCAGTCTTTAACTGCATGCATTTTCATGTTTTCTCTACCAAGAAAAACATATAAACAATCAATCTTTTACATGTATTAAAACATTTTCTTTACCAAGAATATTCATTCTTTAACTGCATGCATTTTCATGTTTTCTCTACCAAGAAAAACATATAAACAATCAATCTTTTACATGTATTAAAACATTTTCTTTACCAAGAATATTCATTCTTTAACTGCATGCATTTTCATGTTTTCTCTACCAAGAAAAACATATAAACAATCAATCTTTTACGTGTATTAAAACATTTTCTTTACCAAGAATATTCATTCTTTAACTGCATGCATTTTCATGTTTTCTCTACCAAGAAAAACATATAAACAATCAATCTTTACTGCAGAAATCAACCCCATGATATTTTCCAACTGTTTAATAAAACACAACTGATTATTCTCTAAAAAGAATAGAGTTACTTATCTTTTCCTTGGCAACCTCCTTGCCTCCATCACTGTTGCTTGGAAGCCAAATCGAATCTGCAGTGGCTTTGAGAGTTCACGCCCATCGTGGAGAAGCGTTCCCAACTCAACTTTACATCTGCGTCCACATTCATGTGTTCAGTAAAGATTGATCTCTGGAAGAACTGACTCGTCGTTGTTGTCCTTAATGGATAAACCGATAGAACCCCAATCTGTCCCATTTAGAATGTTGGTCAGCTTAACATGGAGAAAAATCACGTTGTCGCCCGGGTAGAGGGAATTAACCACGGCCCTTTTCACTGTCAAAGCACTCTCGTCGCTCAGATTCACTATTATAGAGATCTTTCGATGAGCTCCCTCCTGATCCCTTTGCTCAGCGTGATTGGAAGTATTGTTATGAAGTGGTAGGTGCGTTGCGCCTCGATCCAACACGGCTTTCAAAGAGCTTCAGTTTGACGCTCTCTCAACCAAGATACAAATAGAACAAATAATCTTTATATACTCAGTCTGAATCGAACACACGACCTTCAAAATATTCAGTCTCACGCTCTTCCATCAAAGATATCGATCGAACGCACGACCATCATCATATCATATATTCAGTCTCACACTCTCCCCCTCGATAGACAAGCGGTTTTCTTTTCTACCAAGATCCCTCTCCTCATTTCCCTCAATCCGTTTTACAAATATCAAGAATCAGTTAATAACTGATTCGTAATCTTGAATTACTTTTACGCAGGGTTATTTATGACAGGGATATCACATACTCCCCCCCTTAACAACAACACCGTCCTCGGTGTTCATCTCTCGTCGGAACTTGATATTTTACTCATGATATACCATTTAAACCACACAAAATGTGATCCTTGCTCTTTAAAATCAGATATTTCATTCCAAGAAATGACAATAAACAAAAATTGTAATGTCATAACATAAGAAAAATCGATATTCATAAGCATTTATAACTGCAAAATATGCAAGTTCTGATTGCCATCACTTGACCCTTATTCAAATTCATAATAAACAATTCTCTATGTCAACTTACCATTACTTACCATCTACTCTTGAAAATCATGAGTACTTTCACGTAAGCATTTGAATAGTGGTTGAACAGCCCATCAACCCTCCATGGTAAGTAATTCCTATAATGTATGACTAACAAATCCAATCGCATTAGTCACAATATTATGAGTCAAATGAAATACTTTTAACTATGAGTCAATTGTGCAATGTTAGATGACTTTTAAATCACAGTACTTTTACAAGTACCTTAAAGATCTCATCACTGCTCCACAAGCACACTGAAATGACTCTCACTAAAGACATCCACAAACTACTTCTAAAAGTACCAAAAGAGCGCCTAGCTCTCTAATTATCAAACAGTAAATTACTGCATCATTTGAAAATTGTCTTAGCCCCTACTAAGATGTTCACAAGATTAATAATAAAATAAAGGAATTAAAATTCCCAATAACTCCTTATTGAGCACTAAGCTCATTTCCTGTTAAATGTGTATAACATATTTCACACAACTATATGTAAAATTCATTTTTAACACAACATATAGCCAATTAGTTAATTCCTTTAGCTATGAGAACCACAATAGGCTAAAGAATTCCCAACTCATGGAAACTAGCTTCCACAACCAAATTGAGTCATTTTCACATCTAGACAGTTTCTTTGATAGAGACCTTACCAGGTCTAACATGGAATTCCACTAGCTAACCAGCTCAAGAATTCTATGGAGAGGAGATCCAGGCAAACAAGTACCATCAACCCCTCCGGGCAGGTAGCTGCCATCAACCCAAACTCGGGCAGACAAGTACCATCAACCCCTCCGGGTAGGTAACTATCATCAACCCAAGGAATTCCAGCCTTTCACAATCCGGGTAGACAAGTACCATCAACCCCTCCAAGCAGGTAACTGTCATCAACCCAAGGCATTCTAGCCTTTCACAACTATCTGCAACTGTCTGGCATGTTAAATTTCTCTTTTATCATTCTTTCCCAAAGTAATTTACGTAATGAACCATATGAACATTATCATTAACAGAATATACATGCATGCACACCATGCATTTACACTTAACCCTCATCATGGGTCCACAACATCTAGATTGATGGAAAACATATTTCTCAAACATGTTGTATGCACTCAGATTCTGAATAACACAATTCATGCATCTCATATAACTTTATTCTTTCTCATTTATGATTGAAATTCACATTGCAACGATTTATGTGATGATTTTTCTTGTTGCCATTAAGCTACCTCTACTTAATCCCATCAGCAACGTTAGTTATAAATATGCATCAGTTAACAAGTATTCAATTTCCAAGTTTTTTTTCTTTTTTTCATGCATACAATATAGCATATGCAAGTATAATTGTCAACAATAGTTGAGTTAATGATCTAAACATTCCAATTTCCCATAGTTTGTTGTCTTAATCCATACATCATTAATGGAATATTATCTTACGTTTACTATGGCTAGCATTGGCCATGCATCATTAATATAATTAAGAATAATCAAGGTGTTCTGACCAACCATTGGTTCAACATGCATAGCTAACTAATTAAACTACCCTTATTGGAAGCAATTCCTTTACTTATGCAATTAGAAGCATGATCCTCTTAGTGTCACACATGCACTAGAGTTACCACTTGATGTTAGATGCAATAATTATCTTATCACTACCATGTGACCACTTCAGAATAATGACTTCAAGGAGACATTACGAAAATCACTAACATTAACACACTATAGTTATCATCTTCCAACTTCTTAAGCATGGTCAAAGGAATACTCACATGCACATCAAGCGCTATCTGGTCATCACCAGACTTACCGATTCTTTTCCCTTCTCCGTCTGTCCCTACAGCATGGTCTTTTCCCTTCTCCTTGCTTCCTTTTTCCTTTGAAAGCATCTACAGTTGGGGAAGGTAGTTAGAGTTTACTAATAACTTCATTAACACATGTAGTCTATTTATGAATAATTGTCACATGTAATTCTACCATGAATGGGTCCTAGAAATGTTACCCACTGAACATGGTTCTACAATTAACTTCACACTAGAATGCAACATGCATAAGAATCCGTCATTCCCATAGTAGAGATAAATTCAACCATCATTAAATCGAGGTTCAAAGGATTTTTATCTCACAACTAGTAATGATTAACATAACACATACCATGCTAGTGAATCTCAAATAATTAAGACATAAGCATACACTATTCATCAAGCATTCTCATGGTGTGTAAAATTAAGAACTCTTCTCATAAAATCATCATACACATTCCACGCATGTGACATCAGTCAACCATGACTTGTTTACGAATTGTAATAATCTTAAGTCCAATGCAATTAATGCATATAAGTTCTATTGGTTAGTCATGCAATACTAACCAATCTCAACTACCAATCATCTTCAAACATCTATGACAAGACTGAATCAAAAAATAGTTATTGCAATCAAGTTGATTCAAGCAGATAAAGTTTTCTACTGCGTGCCAAAATATCCATATCAAATAGCACAGAAATAGACAATTACAAATATGGAAAACCCGGAACAAAAATTACGAGAACTATCTTCTCAGAATGCAATATTGTAAATATAATAACATGCACATATTTTAATTTAAGAGAATCGAGCAAGATACTTATCTTTTTCCTGGCAGCGTCCATACTGCAGGATCCCGATGTCAAAACCACTCTTCAATTTTTCTCTTCATTATGCTACACCACCACGGAGCTCGACGAGGGCCTCACAGATGAGAAATCATGTACAGGGGGTCCAAAACGAGGGTTGAAGTGCAAAGCATTGCCAATTATTTCCTCCTCCGGCTCCATCTTGATATTTCCCTTTGAAGATTTATTCCATGCACCACAACTGGAAAATATTTATGATTGTCTTCAGGTGGACGTTGCGCATGCACTCGCTCTTGCCCCTGCTTGTCTTGCACAGTCTCTTAAACACTATATCATCAAATCCAAGGACATCCCCGTATTTTACATTCATGCAATGACTCATTAAAATTAGTTCATTGCAACATCAATCCTGTTTAATAAATACATCATTGTTATCGCCATATTTGCAAATCAAAAGTGGGTTGTTGATTGTCACTTTCGTCTATGAGTGTTCAAGATTTTTCATAAGTGTAATGAGTGTTCAATATTGTTCTTAAGTGCAACAAAATTTTCATTGTCTTTTATCATCATCAGGAATCCAATGTCATGAACATAGTTACGCAACAACTTTATTACTTACTACTCAAAGCAGTTATAGACATGATTCACACATATGATGCCGAAGGTAGTGTACTACACAGATCAATTTGCGAATGGCTAAACACCTACCTGAGTTAATGCCACTGGTGGCGTACCTCAATTTCTTCTCCGCTTACCAATTCCCAAAGGCACCAGTATTGCAACCTTTAGCTCTGATACCACTTGTAACATACCCCGATAACCTCGTATGTAAAAATAGGGAGTTAGAATTTTTTTATACAAATTACCACAAGTAATTATCCAATTAACAACTCCACAATTCATCATTCACCATTAGATATAGTATTCATTAGTACATCAAGTAAATTGCCATCAAAGACAGTAAGTTACTTAACCATTGCATAACCTTTAACCACCATTGTAGTAGTGTAATAACATAAACTGTCCCATGAATCCTTGCATCCATTTCATGATTTCCATAAACATATTAATTAATCTCCTACTTGGACAATATGATCATGTCATCAAATAAAGAACCATCAACATCAAGGATTCATCATCATCAAACTGACACAAAAGGCAATCACACCATTGAATACCAATATACCCTGGAAACCCCGTAGGGTGAAAACCAGCAAACGTTTAATCTTATTATTAAACGCTCGTGAGGGTTTTCACCCCTCACTCAATGGCTTACAAGGGATTCCATCCCTTAACCATTGTCATAAAATCATTACAATGAATTATCATTAATTTGCCACATAACTAGCTATAAGCTAATACCGTTTCCATGTAATCTTTACTTACATACCGCCACATACAACATCCCTTGTGGCATGATTGTTTTAGCAATGTACGACCCTTCTACGCAAACTCATCTGCATGGTACATTAATCCTTTTCCTGCCACAAGGTTAAACATGACTTTCCTTTGGCGCCATCCGCCATCGTTTCCTGTCAATGTAGTTGTCAACAAGCTTGGCAACAAGATTAGATATCATATTAATCAATCAATAAGCAACCTCTAAAAGAGATCTTTAACCTCTACTCATATGCATAAGCAAGCATGACATACTATATAGCTAGCACATATACTCTAGTAAGTATTGTTTGACCTCCACAATGGTTATTTACATTAATGCATAATTCTCTTTAAGAGATCTAACTCTTTAGTTCTACTAACATGTATAACATAATCATTACATCTTCATACATGTGATAAACTATTATTTCTATGCTTAAGCACATATGTTCTTTTCACATAGTTATTTTTCGAACTCAACATAGTCCCTCTAACATACAAAGAACATAACTCCATGTCACAATGACTATTCTTTGTGCATACATTAGCTTATCATAATAGCCTTTTTTTAATATATGCAACGCATTTTCCCTTCACTGGAATACTACCATCATTTCATACAACAAATGACATACTTCTTCTTAAAGAAAGTCATTTTAACCTCATCTCTCTATCTTCCCTTTCAGGGAATTATTAAATATATCCAACTTTATGCATAAAAATCAAGATACAAAAGCAAGATTTACTTATCCATCCAAGATCAAGAAATCAACACAACTCATCTAGCAAGAAAATCTCTTCAAAAGATTATTGTCTTCAAGAAAGTTAACATGATCACTTTCTCTATGTACACACATAGAGTCATAATTCCAAAGTCACAATAGCTACCATTATGCAACATGTGTTTTCCTAACACAATTACTTTACTTCAATGTACATAGTTCTTTTCGTAAAACAAGTAAGGATCTTGGTTCTTGAATGACCACTATTCTAATGTGTCTTTAAAGGAAAGAACCTCTATTTTTAGTTTCAAGAAAACCCTCATAAAATCTTTCATGCTATGTCCTCAGGACGTTTATATGCCTCATCTTCTTTTCTCAAGAAGATACTTTGGATATATTTAGCAAGGATTTTATTCCAAGAAAATGACAAGAGACAAACATTTCTCACACAAAGCTCACATATAGTCTTTCTAGGAGGAACTACCTATTTTCTTTACTAAGAAAATATATAAAATAAACAATCTTTTACATGCATTAAACATTTTCTTTACTAAGAATATTCATTCTTTAACTGCATGCATTATCATGTTTTCTCTACCAAGAAAAACATATAAACAATCAATCTTTTACATGTATTAAAACATTTTCTTTACCAAGAATATTCAGTCTTTAACTGCATGCATTTTCATGTTTTCTCTACCAAGAAAAACATATAAACAATCAATCTTTTACATGTATTAAAACATTTTCTTTACCAAGAATATTCATTCTTTAACTGCATGCATTTTCATGTTTTCTCTACCAAGAAAAACATATAAACAATCAATCTTTTACATGTATTAAAACATTTTCTTTACCAAGAATATTCATTCTTTAACTGCATGCATTTTCATGTTTTCTCTACCAAGAAAAACATATAAACAATCAATCTTTTACGTGTATTAAAACATTTTCTTTACCAAGAATATTCATTCTTTAACTGCATGCATTTTCATGTTTTCTCTACCAAGAAAAACA
>APFE030293085.1:1581-15676 GCA_000404065.3 Pinus taeda | reverse complement strand
TCTTAGAATTCAGGGTGGGGTTGATGACCTTCTTATAATAACTTAATTTTCTTTTAGCCACTAAATCTTTCTCACACCACATTTTTCTTTGAACTTAGAAGTAACAATATCTTTGATGATATTTATGTTTTGCAACGCATCATTCCCGTTGATCCCCTGATAGTTTAACCAAGCCCTTGTGTCTTTATGCCACCCTTGATTGATCCTTAGGTGGTTTTGGCTGGAATTTAAAGCTAGCTTAGGAAGTCTATGATCGTCTATATTATTGAGTTTTTGCTTGTACAACATAAACTTAATCATAGCTAGGCTCTCAATAGCAGAAATACCTGCTTCTATAAGGAGAATAGGATAGGGTGTATTACTTTTAATTTTCAGGATATAAGTTATAAAACGCTTTTGGATTTTCTCAATATTTGTCCATGATTCTCTGGAGATGCTGCAACCCCAAACCTCGCAGCCATATAAGATAACAGGAGTGACTAAAGTTTCAAAGAGGAACTTCTTTTTATCCCACATTACGAGGTTTTTTGTTTTACAATTATTTTCAAGACCAAAATAAGCTTTCCACCACCCATTAATCCTTTTCTCAATGCTATGGTTCTAGTTGAGCTTGTGATGAATATCAATTCCTAGGTACTTGCAAGAATACACTTACTCCAAGTTATTATTGTCATACATAAAATTAACATAACTGTCCTTTTTAGATTTGATAATCATAACTTTTGTTTTGTTAGTGTTAACCGTCATACCCATGGTAGAGCAGAAATCATTAAGAAGCCTGAGATGATTATCAAGATCAGACAGGAACCTTGCCAAAAGAACAATATCATCATCATAGAGAAGAAGGATGACGACTATCCTAGCTAAGATCGTGCCATCACATCCTGCTTCCTCTAAATAGCCTTCGAGCTTATCGATGTAAATGCCAAATAAGGTAGGGGAGAGGGGGCAACCTTGTTTAACTTTGATGTTACACTTAATATCTTTCAACCACCCCTCATTCCTCTTTAGCTTGGCAATTAGATTCTCGTATAACATTATAGCGGTAGCTCTCAACTTGAGAGGAACGTTTAGCTCTTCTAATCTATTCCAAAGGTTGTATCTAGGAACCGTATCAAAAGCCTTTATAAAGTCCACAAAGCAGAAAAATAAATTGGATTTATCATTACGACATTCCTCTGTAGTGATCCTAAGCATAACGAGGTGGTCTGTTGTTAAGTGATGCCTTATGAAATGTGCTTGGCCTTTAGCCTGCTTACCTTCACTTTCAAGCCATATGCTTAACTTCTTTTCCAAAATACTACAATAAACTTGGCTAAGAGAGGGCTGATCATAATTGTCCGATAATTAGAGGGGTTATTTTTATCCCCACTTTTAAAAATAGGGATAATGAGGCTCTCAGTCCAAGGTTTAGGGAACCCTTGCTTGACTACTTGATTGAAAATCTCGTGGATGTGGGGGATTTTGACTAGGAAGACTAAAGATTTTTAAGATAGGAATTCAAATCGTGAAGAGAAATTTTATTATTATCTTTAGTCTTCCTAGTCAAAATCTGCCTCCAAAATTTCTTAGGAGCTACCTTAGAGAGGTGTAGGAGATTCTCTTGTCTTTGATGAATGTACTGCCTCTTTTTCCTTTTCATTAGGGCTTTGTATATTTTTATCTTGTCCATTCTAAGAGATTCGTCAACAACTTCCTTCATTGCTCTTCTTGCACTTTTACAATCTTTGTCATACCATGGATTGGTTTTACTATTTCTTTTATTATTTGAAACTTCAATTGAGAACTTTTTAATAGAATATGCGAGGGTTGTAGTAATATTATGATAGATGTATTCTATGTTGTCTATACTAGATAAAGGAAGCAAATTAGTTTTTAAATCATTTAGAAAGAGATCATTTTTATTTCTATCAAATATTAAGTTCTGTTGGCTATAAGTATTATTTTATGTGGGAACTCTATGCATGACAAAATTGAGAGTTATAAGTAAAGGCCTATGATTAGATTCAGGTTCGTGGTCGCTTAAGATGTCAAAATTTATTATTTCGTTGTATAATGGGAGATCAGAAATAACGTAGTCTACCACGCTGCTACTAAGTCCATGTACGCAGGTCATCTTGATGGAATTGGGCCACTTATTTAGACCGTTGCAAATGATGAAATCCTAAGCACCACATAGCTTGACTAGCTCGGACCCAAACAAATTTTCCCCGAGGTCTTCAGAGCTCCTTTTGTAACTACTATAATAGTCTTACAAAATAGTAAAAAATAAAACATAAATATCGTTACAAAATAGGGTTACAAACTTGTAAAACATAAAACATAAAACAAGCAAACAATATAGTAATAACATGAATTGAAATTATTAAGATATAAATAACATGAATTAAATAATGATAATGATTAGTATAATAGTGTTACAAGATAGTAAGACATAAAACATAAAAAAAAAACAAACAATATAGCAATAACATGAATTAAATAATTATAATGGTTAGTATAATAATGTTACAAAATAGTGTTACAATATAGTAAAACATAAAACATAAAACAAACAAACAATGTAGTGACAAAATAAATTCAAATTATTAATATAGTAATAACATCAATTAAATAATGATAATGATTAGAATAATATTGTTACCAAATAGTGTATCATGAATTGAAATTATTAATATAGTAATAACATCAATTAAATAATTATAATGATTAGTATAATAGTCTTACAAAATATTTTTACACAATAGTAAAACATAAAACATAGAACAAATAAATAATATAGTAAGAACATGAATTAAGACTATTAATATAGTAATAGAATGACTTAAAGGATGATAATTATTAGTATCATACTGTTACAAAATAGTAAAACATAAAACAAAACAAACAAACAATATTGTAATAACATGAATTAAATAATAATAATGATTAGTATAACAGTGTTACAAAATAGCGTTACACAATAGTAAAACATAAAACATAAAACAAACAAACAATATGGTAGTAACAAGAATTAAAATTATTAATACAGTAGTAATATGAATTAAATAATGATAATGATTAGTATAATAGTGTTACAAAATAGCAAAACATAAAACAAACAAGATAGTAATAACATGAATTAAAATTATTAAGATAGTAATAACATGAATTAGATAATGATGATGATTAGAATAACAGTGTTACAAAACAGTAAAACATAAAACATAAACCAAACCAACAATATATTAATAACATGAATTAAAATTATTAATATAGTAATAATAGGAATTAAATAATTATAATTATTAGTATAATAGTGTTACAAAATAGTAAAACATAAAACATAAAACAAACAATCAATACAATAGTAACATGAATTAAATAATTTTAATCATTAGTGTAATAATCTTACAAAATAGTGGTAAAAAATAATAAAACATGAAACATAAACATTGTTACAAAAGTGTTACAATATAGTAAAACATAAAACATAAAATAGACAAACAATATATTAATAACATGAATTAAATAAAGATAATGATTAGTATAGTAGTGTTACAGAATAGTAAAACATAAAACAAACAAACAAACAAACAACATAGTAATAACATGAATTAAATAATGATAATGATTAGTGTAATAGAGTTACAAAATAGAAAAACATAAAACCTAAAACAAACAAACAATATAGTAATAACATTGTTATGTAACCAGCTCAAGAAAAAGATAGAAAAGATAGATCAACGTCTTAGAATTCAGGGTGGGGTTGATGACCTTCTTATAATAACTTGATTTTCTTTTAGCCACTAAATCTTTCTCACACCACATTTTTTCTTTGAACTTAGAAGTAACAATATCTTTGATGCTATTTATGTTTTGCAACGCATCATTCCCGTTGATCTCATGATAGTTTAACCAAGCCCTTGTATCTTTATGCCACCCTTGATTGAGCCTTAGGTGGTTTTGGCTGGAATTTAAAGCTAGCTTAGGAAGTCTATGATCATCTATGTTATTGAGTTTTTTCTTGTACAACAGAAACTTAATCATAGCTAGGCTCTCAATACCAGAAATACCTGCTTCTATAAGGAGAATAGGATAGGGTGTATTACTTTTAATTTTCAGGATATAAGTTATAAAACGCTTTTGGATTTTCTCAATATTTCTCCATGATTCTCTGGAGATGCTGCAACCCCAAACCTCACAGCCATATAAGATAACAAGAGTGACTACAGTTTCAAAGAGGAACTTCTTTTATCCCACATGACGAGGTTTGATGTTTTACAATTATTTTCAAGACTAAAATAAGCTTTCCACCCCCCATTAATCCTTTTCTCAGTTCTATGGTTCTAGTTGCGCTTGTGATGAATATCAATTCCTAGGTACTTGTAAGAAAACACTTCCTCCAAGTTATTATTGTCATACATAAAATTAACATAACTGTCCTTTTTAGATTTGATAATCATAACTTTTGTTTTGTTAGTGTTAACCGTCATACCCATGGTAGAGCAGAAATCCTTAAGAAGCCTAAGTTGATTATCAAGATCAGACAGGAACCTTTCCAAAAGAACAATATCATCATCATAGAGAATAAGGATGACGACTATCCCGGCTAAGATCGTGCCATCACATCCTGCTTCCTCTAAATAGCCTTTGAGCTTATCGATGTAAAAGCCAAATAGGGTAGGGGAGAGGGGGCAACCTTGTTTAACTCTGATGTTACACTTAATATCTTTCAACCACCCCTCATTGCTCTTTAGCTTGGGAATTAGATTCTCGTATAACATTATAGCGGTAGCTCTCAACTCGAGAGGAACCTTTAGCTCTTCTAATCTATTCCAAAGGTTGTATCTAGGAACCAAATAAAAAGCCTTTATAAAGTCCACAAGGCAGCAAAATAAATTGGATTTATCATTACGACATTCCTTTGCAATGATCCTAAGCGTAACGAGGTGGTCTGTTGTTAAGTGATGCCTTCTGAAATGTGCTTGGCCTTTAGCCTGCTTACCTTCACTTTCAAGCCATATGCTTAACGTCTTTTCCAAAATACTACCATAAACTTGGCTAAGAGAGGGCTGATCATAATTGTCCGATAATTAGAGGGGTTATTTGTATCCCCAGTTTTAAAAATAGGGATAATGAGGCTCTCAGTCCAAGGTTTAGGGAACCCTTGCTTGACTGCTTCATTGAAAAGCTTGTGGATGTGGGGGATTTTGACTAGGAAGACTAAATATTTTTAACATAGGAATTCAAATCATGAAGAGCAATTTTATTATTATCTTTAGTCTTCCTAGTCAAAATCTGCCTCCAAAATTTCTTAGGAGCTACTTTAGAGAGGTGTAGGAGATTCTCTTGTCTTTGATGAATGTACTACCTCTTTTTCCTTTTTGTTAGGGCTTTGTATATTTTTATCTTGTCCATTCTAAGAGATTCGTCAACAACTTCCTTCGTTGCTCTTCCTGCACTTTTACAATCTTTGTCATACCATGGATTGGTTTTACTATTTCTTTTATTATTTGAAACTTCAATTGAGAACTTTTTAATAGAATATGCGAGGGTTGTAGTAATATTATAAAACATAAAACAAATAAACAATATAGTAATAAAATTATTAATATAAAAATAAGATGAATTAAAATGAATAATATAATAATAACATAAATTAGAATTATTAATATAGTAATAACATTAGTTAAATAATGATAATGATTAGTATAATAGTGTTACAAAAGAGTGAAACGTAAAACAAACAAACAATATAGTTATAACGTGAATTAAATAATGATAATGATTAGTATAATAGTGTTACAAATTAGTAGAACATAAAACATAAAACAAACAAACATTATAGTAACAACTTGAGGTTAAATTATTAATATAGTTATAACATGAATTAAAGTTATTAATATAGTAATAACATAAATTTAATAATGATAATGGTTAGTGTAATAGTGTTACAAAATAGTGTGACATAATAGTAAAACATAAAACATAAAACAAACAAACAATACAGTACTAACATGAAATAAAATTATTAATATAGTAATAACACGAATTGAAATTATTAATATAGCAATAACATGAATTAAATAATGATAATGATTAGTATAATAGTGTTACAAAATAGTAAAACGTAAAACATAAAAAGAAACAAAAAATATAGCATAACTCTTATTAAATAATAATAATGATTAGTGTGAGAGCGACGAGCTGCTAGGGTTTGCAGACGGTGCAGCAGACAGAACGGACCAGCGGCGAATGTGGGAGAAGACTTGTCGCAGCGGTCAAGTCGGGGCGGGGCGCAGGCCAGAGGTGCTTCTGCTTGTCAGGTAAGCAGTTGTTTTCCAGTTTTTGTCAGGAGTAACTTCTAAGGGACAAGAGCTGAGAGGGAAATGGAAAACCCTATGGGGAGGGGAGAGATCTACTCCTTCAAGAATGTAGTAATGGGGGAGAATAGTGCGAGTGGAACGCAACAGAATCAACAGGAAAACTATGCCCGAGTCATGGGCAATCTGTGGCAGAAAAGGATGAAAGGAAAATGCCTTCCATGGGCACAAAAAAGGCCAAGATATGTTATCCCCAATAACAAGCTTGAGGAATATAACAGCTACATGAAAGATCATGCCCTGATCTGCAAATTCATAGGCTATTGGCCCCCGGAGAAAGAGCTATATAGATGGATTGACCAAAGGTCGAAACCGAAGGGTCACATAGACCTGAAGTTGGGAGCACAAGGGTTCTTCACAGCTATTTTCACGAATCTGGAAGACAGAAACAGGGTCTTTGAAGAAGAACCGTATTTCATGAATAATGCAGGCTTATTCATGAAATACTGGGAGGAGAGATATAACCCAGAAAAGGAAAAGCTGCTGGAAGCCCCAATCTGGGTCAGACTGTTTGGACTCCCTGATGAATTTTGGGACCCCGAAATTTTGGAAAGAATAGGGAATTCAATTGAGAGCTTTGTTAAAGCTGTAGAAGCTACAAAACGAGGTAAATACAACTCATATGCGAGGATCTGTGTTTACATGAATCTAGCTTAACCCCTCCCAGATCATGTCGAGGTGGAGTATCATGACGAAGTGTGGCAACAACCAGTAGATTATGAACAAATCCCTTTCAGATGCCGAAGATGCCACGAATATGGTCACCTGTATAGACAATGCCCATTAAACAAGGAGGATGAATTGAAAAGAAATCAGGAGGAACATGAGAGAAATACAGGAAAATTGGAGGAGACTGATAAAGGTTTCCAACAGGTCACAAGAAGAACGAGGCAAAGTCAAGAAAAAAATAAATCCCAACCTCAAGGAAAATCCGGTATTACAATAAGACAAAACAAGTTTCAGGCTCTTCAGAGTGAAAATGAAGATTATGAAGTCAATCTGGAAGATGACGAAGACCCTGGGAATTCCCCAATGGATATTACAGGCGAAAGTAAAGGGAAGGAAGTAAACCAAGGACGAAGTTCTGGAGAACAGACGGAAGGAAAGATGGAGGATTCGGTAATACAATCCCTGATGGAGGTGGAAAATCAAGTTGAAGGTGAGATTGAGGAGGAGAGAATCATGAAACAGCTAATCCAAGAATGGAAATATCTAGATAACAGATTCATACCTGAGAAATAGAAACAACTGTACAAGGAAGTATTTCAGAAATATAAGGAAAAAAAAGGACAGAACTTAGACAAGCAGATAATGACAGGAACCGACCAAGGGAATGGACAGACAGGAATGGATGGCTCTAGCAAAAGCAGTAGGAAACGAGGCCGGAAGCCGATGAATGAAACTATCCAGACTGTGGGAGAAACGTTGATAAACTCAGGTAAAGTGATACCTATGTCATAGGTATTCTTCCCTTCCTTCCAAAATTTTTAAATGATTGTGATCAGTTGGAATATAAGAGGCCTGAATAGCAAGGGTAAGCAGAGGTATTTGAAAGAAAAATTGATAAGAAAAAACCTAGTATTATGATTTTACAAGAGACAAAAATTTATGTTCAACAAATCGAATAAATCATGGACAAGAATAAAATGCATTATGAAGTTATGGGACAAGATTCCATTGGGTCTGCAGGTGGTATTGCAATTTTATGGAACCCGAATGATATCATTTTAGATAGCTGGACCAGTATGAGTAGAATCCTTACTCGCCTCGGTAGAATAGTAGGAACTAAAGAGCAGGTTATCATTTCAGGGGTGTATGGACCTCCTTCTCGAGGTGAAAAAGAAAACTCCCTAAATAGTATGAAAATCATTCGCAGGTTATATCCAGAAGTCGACTGGATAATTGGTGGTGATTTTAATCTAATAAGATCTTTAGAAGAAAAGAAGGGGGGGATAAGAAATATGGATCACTTTATGGATAAGTTCAATGAACTAATAGAGGATCTCAGACTAGCAGACATTCAGACCATTAACGGGATTTACACCTGGAATAACAGGAGGGGGGGTAAAAATCAAATTGCCTCCAGGCTTGATCGATTCCTAGTTTCTGAAGGTATCATGAACAAGGATATTTTTATAGAAGCAAAGATAATTCCTTCACTGGGGTCTGATCATTAGCCAATTAGACTTGAGGTGGATATTAAAGTGAACCAGGGAAAAAGAGCTTTTCGTTTTGAAGCCTTCTAGTTAAGAGACCCTGAATTTATCAAAAAAGTTGAAAATGGCGGAGGCAAAGCACTATTCAGGGCAAAGGAAAAATGCGCACGTTTAAGTTGAAACTTAAAGAGTTGAAGGAGAAAATAAAAAACTGGAACAAGAAGTAGTTCGGCAATATTATGGAAGACAAACAAAATTTGGAAAAAGAAATGGAAGCTCTTCAGCAGAAAATGATTCTGGAAGGCAGAACAATGGAAAGCATCAGTAAGGAAGGGGAAATTCTCGGCAAACTTGAAGAAAGAAGGAAGAAAGAGGAAATCCTTTGGCGTCAAAAATCGAGAATAAAATGGTTAAGGGAGGGGGAAAGAAACACTAAATTCTTTCATCAAGCCATGATCAAACATAGACAGAGAAATAGGATTCTTTCTATCAAAGAAAAGAATGGGAATAGAGTGGTTGAGCAAGCTAAAATTGAACAGGTCCTTATAGATCATCATAAGGAAATATTAAGTGAACCCCAAGCTGATAGAATACATGCAATCCAGGAAATTTTCTCTCCCATTCCTCGCTTATTCACTGACGACCAAAATAAAGCATTGATGAGAGCTGCCACTTTAGAGGAGATAGAGGAAACTGTGAAAGCAATGAAGAAAGGTACTGCTCTAGGCCCGGATGGCTTCACAGTTGACTTCTTCCAGGCAGGATGGAACTTCCTGGGAGAAGAGATTCTGGAGCTGGTAGAAGAATCTAGGATGAACCAGAATGTATGGCCTGCCATTAACTCCACTTTCTATGCTCTAATCCCTAAAGGTGATAATCTGGAAGATGCTAATGGTTTCAGACCCATAGCCTTGTGTAATGTTATTTATAATATTATAACATCTATGATGGCCAAGAGATTAAAAACCCTGCTGGATAAGTTAATTTCTGCTGAACAAACGGGTTTCGTCGAAGGAAGGCAAATCCTCGATGTCTTGGTTGTAACTCAAGAATTTATTCACTCCTTAAAAGTCAAAAAACAGAAGGGCGTGATGACTAAATTAGACTTGTCGAAGGCGTATGATAGATTAAGTTGGAACTATTTGGGAAAAGTCCTGGAAAGTTTCGGTTTTTGTAGGAGGTGGATTGACTGGATTCATAGTTTGATCTCCTCCCCAAGTTTTTATATTATGGTGAACGGGACTCCCTCAAAAACATTTTCTGCCTATAAAGGTATTCATCAGGGATATCCATTATCTCCCTTTCTGTTCATTTTAGCTGCTGAAGGTCTGGGTCAGTTCATCAAGAAAGAAAGAGAAGAAAACAAAATAAAAGGTCTTAAGCTCTGGGGAAATAATCTGCCTTTAACTCATCAGCAATTCGTTGATGATATCATGTTGTTTGGGGAACCAGCAGTCAAAGAGGTAAAACACCTCAGAAGAATCTTGGATCTATTTGCGGAGTCTTCAGGTCTAGAAATCAACAGGGACAAATCTTGTGTCTTCATATTTAATGTTGTGGATCAGGTCAAAGCCCATCTTATAAGACTCTTGGGTTTCAGGAGGGGCGAACTTCCTACTAAATACCTGGGAAACATCTTGGACTTTACCTCCAAAAAGATGAAAAATTGGCAAGGAATTATAGATAAGCTAAGCAACAAGGTGGCAAATTGGGCCTTCAGAACTTTAAACATAGCTGGCCGAATAGTTCTGGAAAAATATGTCCTTCAAGCTATCCCTGTCTACCCTTTATCAATAATGGCAGCCCCCTAGGTATTTGCACAAGGAGAAGAGAGCTCATTAGAAATTTTATATGGAGAGGGGCGGATCAGAAGAAAAAATGGGCCTTAGCCTCCTGGAGCCAGTTAACTGAAAGAAAGGAGAAAGGAGGACTGGGGTTGAGGGACCCTTAGATTCTCAATAACGTGTTGGGAGTGAAACTTTGGTGGAGATGGCTTAGGGGGGGAAATGATCTGTGGAAAATTATATGGAAAGAAAAATACAATATGCCTGAATCTGCAGTGGAAATCTTAAAGCGAAGGGAAACCCCCAGAGGGTCTTCTGTCTGGGACCTAGCTCGTCTTAACATGGATCTGGTGGAAAAGCATACCTTTTGGGAGATTCGAGGTGGCGAGGAAGCTAACTTCTGGGACTCCAACAGATCCGTGACAGAATAGGAAGAGATAGACCTCACGTCAGGGACTATTGGAAAGCTAATAACCCAAACGAAAGTTGGAGAATATGGTTGGATCTGACGGAGTGGGACAGAGAGTTCAACCCGGACCACAAAGAAGCCTACAGGAAGGAGGTTGAGTCAAGAAAGATCAAAGCTCGGAATGGCAGGGATATTCTCCGGTGGGGGAATTCAATGAAAGGCTCGTTCACTACTAAGGAGGCCTACTTACTAACCTTTGGGCAATCTGGAATCGAAGAGAACCCCAATTGGAGAATAGTATGCGAAAGGAATTGGTGGCCGAAAGTCTCCATATTTATCTGGCTGGCATCAAAAAACAAAATCCTCACCTGGGATCGGATTCAAAAGAAAGGTTTTATTGGCCCATCGAGATGCTGTCTGTGTAATTCGGAGGGGGAAACCAGAAAACATTTGCTGATAAATTGTCCCTTTGCCAAGACCCTGTGGATAAATACCAAACGAACTTTTGTTAAACCTGAAAATTCCCCTCGCGAATTCAATGAAGTCGCTTTCCAATGGAATAAGGAAATCTTTCAATGCAAAATAGTCAGGAGAGCTTGGGACCTCATCTTCTCAAGATCATTAAGAAGCCTGAGATGATTATCAAGATCAGACAGGAACCTTGCCAAAAGAACAATATCATCATCATAGAGAAGAAGGATGATGACTATCCTAGCTAAGATCGTGCCATCACATCCTGCTTCCTCTCAATAGCCTTCGAGCTTATCGATGTAAATGCCAAATAAGGTAGGGGAGAGGGGGCAACCTTGTTTAACTTTGATGTTACACTTAATATCTTTCAACCACCCCTCATTGCTCTTTAGCTTGGCAATTAGATTCTTGTATAACATTATAGCGGTAGCTCTCAACTCGAGAGGAACATTTAGCTATTCTAATCTATTCCAAAGGTTTTATCTAGGAACCGTATCAAAAGCCTTTATAAAGTCCACAAAGCAGCAAAATAAATTGGATTTATCATTACGACATTCCTCTACAATGATCCTAAGCGTAACGAGGTGGTCTGTTGTTAAGTGATGCCTTCTGAAATGTGGTTGGCCTTTAGCTTGCTTACCTTCACTTTCAAGCCATATGCTTAACTTCTTTTCCAAAATACTACCATAAACTTGGCTAAGGGAGGGCTGATCATAATTTTCCGATAATTAGAGGGGTTATTTGTATCCCCACTTTTAAAAATAGGGATAATGAGGCTCTCAGTCCAAGGATTAGGGAACCCTTGCTTGACTGCTTGATTGAAAAGCTTGTGGATGTGGGGGATTTTGACTAGGAATACCAAAGATTTTTCAGATAGGAATTCAAATCGTGAAGAGAAATTTTATTATTATCTTTAATCTTCCTAGTCAAAATCTACCTTCAAAATTTCTTAGGAGCTACCTTAGAGAGGTGTAGGAGATTCTCTTGTCTTTGATGAATGTACTGCCTCTTTTTCCTTTTTGTTAGGGCTTTGTATATTTTTATCTTGTCCATTCTAAGAGATTCGTCAACAACTTCCTTCATTGCTCTTCTTGCACTTTTACAATCTTTGTCATACCATGGATTGGTTTTACTATTTCTTTTATTATTTGAAAGTTCAATTGAGAACTTTTTAATAGAATATGCGAGGGTTGTAGTAATATTATGATAGATGTCTCCTATGTTGTCTATACTAGATAAAGGAAGAAAAATAGTTTTTAAATCATTTAGAAAGAGATCATTTTTATTTCTATCAAATATTAAGCTCTGTTGGCTATAACTATTATTTTATGTGGTTACTCTATGCATGACAAAATTGAGAGTTATAAGTAAAGGCCTATGATTAGAGTCAGGTTCGTGGTCGCTTAAGATGTCAAAATTTATTATTTCGTTGTATAATGGGAGATCAGAAATAACGTAATCTACCACGCTCCTACCAACTCCATGTATGCATGTCATCTTGATGGAATTGGGCCACTTCTTTAGACCGTTGCAAATTATGAAATCCTAAGCACCACGTAGCTTGACTAGCTCAGACCCAAACAAATTTTCCCCGAGGTCTGCAGAGCTCCTTTTGTAACTACTATAATAGTCTTATAAAATAGTAAAAAATAAAACATAAATAGCGTTACAAAATAGGGTTATAAAATAGTAAAACATAAAACATAAAACAAGCAAACAATATAGTAATAACATGAATTGAAATTATTAAGATACAAATAACATGAATTAAATAATGATAATGGTTAGTATAATAGTGTTACAAAATAGTAGAACATAAAACATAAGAAGAAACAAACAATATAGTAATAACAATTATTAAATAATAATAATGATTAGTGTAATAGTGTTACAAAATAGTAAAAAATAAAACATAAAAAAAACAAACGATATAGTAATAACATGAATTAAAATTATTAATATAGTAATAACAATTATTAGATAATGATGATGATTAGTATAATAGTGTTAAAAAATAGTAAAACACAATAGTACAACATAAAAAATAAAAAAACAAACAATATAGTAATAACATGAATTAAGTAATGATAATGATTAGTATAATAGTGATACAAAATAGTAAAACATAAAACATAAAACAAATAAACAATTTAGTAATAACATGCATTAAAACTATTAATATAGTAATAACATGAATTAAAATTATTAATATTGTAATAAAATGAATTAAATAATGATAATGATTAGTATAACAATGTTACAAAATAGTAAAACATAAAACATAAAACAGGCAAACAGACAAACAATATAGTAATAACATGAATTAAAAAAAGATAATGATTAGTATAGTATTGTTACAAAATAGAAAAGCATAAAACATAAAACAAACAAACAAAATAGTAATAACATGAATTATATAATGATAATGATTAGTGTAATAATCTTACAAAATAGTAGAACACAAAACCTAAAACAAACAAACAATATAATAATAACATGAATTAAATAATGATAATGATTAGTATAACAACGTTACAAAATAGTAAAACATAAAACATAAAACAAATAAACAATATAGTAATAACATGAAAGAAATAATTATAATGATTAGTATAATAGCGCTACAATATAGTAAAACATAAAACATAAAACAAACAACCAATATAGCAATAACATGAACTAAAATTATTAATAAAGTAATAACATGAACTAAATAATGATAATCATTAGTATAATAGTGTTACAAAATAGTAAAACATAAAGCATAAAACAACCAAACAATATTGAAATAACATGAATAAAATAATTATAATCATTAGTATAATTGTGTTACAAAATAATAAAACATAAAACAAAGAAACAATATAGTAATAACATGAATTAAATAATGAAAATGATTAGTATAATAGT